>UCOH01011550.1:0-20968 GCA_900474275.1 Synergus japonicus | reverse complement strand
GTTATAATTTTGTGCTTATTTTCTTTTTAATCGCAATCATTTTTTTAATTTTCCGTTTAACTGTGTAGATTACATTAACTAATGTTAACCACGATCGGAAAATTGTTGGTTTTTCTGTTTATTTTGCTGCTGTATGTGATTTATAAATTTCAATATTTGTCCACCCGGTACATAAAAATTTATTCTCTTTACATAAATTCTATACAGTGTTTAAAAGATGTACATTGCTCTCATAATGGCATATATATTATTTGTGAACGTATGTAAAGTGTTTAAACGCGTTTTACTTGCAGAAACGATGCAGTGTCCTTTATTGGGTTTGGACCTGATAAAGGTTGTTTCACGTCTAAAAATTACCAGGTCGGACCCAATAAGTCGCAAAATACCCGATAAAGCCCATTAGACATATGAAATGGACCCGATAAAGGACGATGGACAAAGATATATATATATATATATATATATATATATATATATGCCATTTGAGCGCCAGCTTGTTTTTCTCAAAACAAGCAAAAGTAATATTAAAACGAATTGAATGTACGTTATATAAACCCTAGGCTAGCGCAGTACCGCGGAGAGGGCGGGGAAAGGGAATATTCACTGAGAACCATTGCATTTACAAGAACTAACAAATTAAATTTATTAAATAAAAGAAGTAATTATTACGTCACTGAAATATTCAATTATAGCGATTGGAGCAAAGTAATAAAGAGATTGACGAACCACTGCTCGTCAATGTACAGCGATGCTCAAAAAATGATACGATTTATTAACTGAAATAATCACAAGGAAGAGAGAAAAAAGAAGTCGTTACCTGTGCTTACGAGGGCGTGGAAAAGCACACGCCTTCCACGAACCTGTCCCCTAGTCAAGTTCGGCATTTCAGAGATAACCAAAAATCTAAATACAAATATAACTGGCAACAAGCCGAATCCAACAATAATCAATCTCAAATGGGTGGTTTCCTCACCACACTCAGGGTAATCTCAAATACAAGTAATGTAGCACCAACGAATGAAAACTCAAAATACGTGTTGCACGAAACGACCACGAGCACAGAGTGAACGGGCTAACCTCTCTCTTCCTGTTTCGTGGCATGCGCGGAAACAGGCTCTAGGCCCAGATATGGCGCTGCAGTGAGTTGTCATCCCCCTGGTCGTTAACGTGCACGGGAATCTCATTCATGCACTTTGACCAGGATCCTCTTCGGGCCTTTACGATGCGGAATGGACTTCAGTGTAAGTGTGAATGTGTGTGTGACGTGACTGAGCCTCCCCATGGCTCAGAATTAATATGAAACAAAAGAAGTGTGACAAGTGTGAGTTGTAATTTGAGTGAATGTGTTTTTCAGATTCGGGATTGCTGGCTGATGGTCAGCTGATTGTTAGAGAGCTCATATGCTCCAATCAGCTGACAGGTTGTGTGCAAAAACCTGACACTCTGTGCTAGGAGTTTATCGCGAATAAGTTAATTTAATATGTTAGAATATGAAAATGTGCGTTGTATAAAATATACCACGACACAATATATATATAGGAATTGAAAGGTAATTGAGGAATTTGAAATTGGTACTTAGTACACAACTTGAATTGGAAACATTTGAATATAGGCTCCCTATTGAACATTTCAGACTTTAAATCTAACTAAATCTGGCCCTAAATCATATTTCAATTTCATGGCCCTAAGTGCCATCGGATTTAGCACCTGATTTAGGGTCTGATATTTTCAATAAGGCTCTTTTTTCATAAATATGTATTTAAAGTTAATTTCCCTGTCACAGAAAAAGTTACAGCACACACACATGCTATATTAGGACAATCTTGCACAAAAATTATGTAAGATTTTCAAAAAATATCGGTAAAACCATCAGTAAAACAATTCTAAGCGAATTATTTAAATAAAACAGAAAATTTAATCTGTTCCGAATATAATCTGTCGTGATCTCAAAATTTATATGTATTATGGGTGTTTGTGTGGTGAGAGTACACTTCTTCTTCTTCTCTCTCTCACTCTCACATTTTGTAGATTTTATCGCTCTTATCTGCCTATCTTTATTACTCTGACATCACAGGCGTATTGTATTTTCAGTACAGTTACAAGACTGTTACGAAGCGGGCGAGTCGATACTTCTTACTCGTCTTCTCTTTAAATTTACACTCTTTTGCAAATTGTGAGTGATTGATGTGAGGGCTTAGCTATTGTAAGGCGAGATCTAAAAGTGAACTACATAATTAATAAAAACTGTTCTTTGTACTTCAACGATTGTGCTGACAATTTTTAATTCATTTTCCCTGGGCAAGAATCCTGTATTTTTTAGCATTGTGATCACCTTGTAGTGATGGGCTATAACATAATCAATAGTATTTTCTTGTCATTACCGTTTCTGCAATATCATACGAACTTTTGAAATTACTTAATAATTAAAATTATTTATTAATTAATGATAAAAGGTATACCACCGCGCCTCTATTTAAAAATACGACCAATATTTTTTTCTTTTTACTTAAAGGATGTTGAATATGCTGTAGCGCAGCTGTATTTTCAAAGTATTTTAGTTAAGAATATGTTCTTTAGTAAAAGTATGGATTTAGAAATAAACTTTGGGAACGAAAGCTCACGATTGCCGTAAAGCAATTTAGCGGATTAGAGCATTCGACGACAGGGCCAGGAAAGGGCCTACGTAGACACGTGCAGATGATCAGTTTTATAATTTGAAGAAAGTTAGGAGTGCTATAAAACAATCGAGCAGATTAAGACTACCGGCGACAGGGCCAACGAAGAGCCCAGGTAGGCAATTTGCAAATAATTTTATATTACTTAAATACTCTCCGGATGTTTACCTGTTCCTAAACTAAGTATTCTAGGTTGATAATAAAAAAGGGTCTCTTGACCTACGACTGAAGCTGGAAGTACGTTTCCAGTTAGTTGCTTTCGTACTTGAGTGTCGTCAAGATCGACTCGCCTCTTGACACGACCCGACTTATGTACATTTCATATTAACCTTTTTGTTGTTAATAAAATACTATCTCTGTTTAATTAAACGCAGTGTCCAACTACTTATTCACACGTACAACCCCACAATGCTTTTATATAATTTAACATTATCATGCAATATTATTCATCAACACATATATCAATGAAAATAAATTATTGTGTGTATTAACTTGTTATATATACTTTTTTTATTATTTATTTTACATTTTTATAAAAAGTAATAAATAAAATGTAAATTCTAAATTGCTATTTTTATGTCGAACAGCGCCGAGTGACGCGATCTCATATACTTTCTACTCTTTGGAAATGTTAAATAAATAGAAGCGAATAGGTATTTCAATTATCCGTACTTTGAAGGCCTAAAAGGCTTCACTTAAAGAGAAAACATCACAGAGGAAAACATACAAAAAAAGAATTAAACATTTCTTTCTGTATAAATATGCAGGAGTATTTCTTTTCATTCCATGAGGAGCTCATTTGATTATCTCCCCCTGGAGATCTTGAAACGTGCAGACACTTTACTTCTTCGATCAGCTTCTGATAGAATCAATCAGCAACAAATACATTTATTAATCGCTTGTGCATTCTCTCTTGGAATAGACTGAGTAATTTTATAGAGTCAATGCCCTCCGCTTCGATTATAGAACATGACATGAAAGATTTCCATTTTTCCCTAATAAAGGTCCTTTTTCCTTTAAACACACCCCTTTCGCGCCTCGAAAGGCACATATTAATAATCGCTGTCAGCAGTAAGGTACTCAAGCAAAGGATCTATAAAGATTCGCATTACTTCATGCAAAAACTCCATTGAAGTAGGGCGAACAGGTTCATTGAGTCGTTCCCAATCTTTAGACAAAAGTTCATCCTTCATCTGGTTCCTTATTTTAGGTAACCTACTCAAATGATTGCCATGCTGCAGGGAGGCCAAGTCATGCAGTAGCCCTTGCTGGAGACTTACTAGCTTTTTTGAAAATATCTGCGAATGCAATGAAAGCAATTATTTGATGTATTTAATATAATCATAAAATATTTAGTTCTGATACGGTCAGACTTGCTTTTAATTTTTATTAATAATGAGTAGTAATTAATTTTTATACTAAAATGTGATTTTACAAGTTAAAATTTGCGGAAAAATGTCACATAAATGTGTATTTTAGAATTGAGAAAAACTCTGATTTTGGAATATTAAAATTTAATTTCGTTTTGCCAGGCGCATTTACAAGACTTCAATTTTGTATTCTTTATATATACCGAAGTTATGTTATGGACAAATACTGAAGTAAAATTGTATTTTTCATAACATATACATTGAAAATTCGACTTTCAATGCCTTCATAGCAGGGCGAAAGTAGCAGTTTCAACTCGAGGGTTGAAAGTAAAAACAACTGAATAGAAGGTATCGAAAGTCGAATTTTCAATTTATGTTATTAAAAATAGTATACGTAGCATGGAATTATGGAAAAAGCAATCAAAAAGTAATAAACAATGACCGTTTATTTAATATCTTTTCTTAAAAGTTATTTTTAAAATAAAACGTTCCTTCCAACATGTATCCATAACATAACTTTGGCGTGTGTAAAATGCATATTTGAAGTCTCGCAAATGCGTCTGATACTTAGTAAATTTAATTTTTACATTTCATAATAAAAATAAAAATCATTCAAACTTATACAGTTATTATAATTAAGTATCAAAAATATTTTAAAAAGTTATCCGCAACCGACTTAGATAAAGAAAAATAAGAGGACAAAAGTAGAAAAAAAAATTACTTGTGAAGTTCCAAATGTTCGGGTGTACACCGAATTTCTGCTTCATAATTCTGTGATAAGACTCCAAAACATTATTTGTGCGCCTTAATAATCCGTGCACGCTGAATATCTCTGGTGTAACGTCTTGCAACCAAAATCTTTCATAAGAATGAAAGTAATATTGCATTTGACGTCGCGTTCCAAGACTCACAGCGTCAATTATCTCTGCATAAGTTTCCCAAATTTCGTTTGAAGGTAAGAGCGCTAACGTCATCACTTGTCGCAATGTCCTACGACCTTCGTAACTTCTTTGCAGAAACTCATGCAACCCAAGACAAAGGGCTTTCTTATACAGGGCCTGTAAATTAAAATACGAATTTTACTACTGTATACAATTACTACTGTATACAATTATAGAAATTGTAAAAATTAAACCGTTCAACTTAAAAAATGTTGATGAAACTCACGTTTTATTTTCTAACTTTATCTACGAATAAATTTATTAATCTATGAAAACGAATGCCCAAGAATAAAAATATTGAAATATTTCATTCATTAAAATCTGTAATATTTGTGTTAAGTACTTAAAAAAGAACCGACATATAATTTAGAATGATCAGATTTTGGTTTCAACTAATATGGCTTAAATAATTGTTGGATGAAAATTCTTAAATAATGGACAACTTGTTAACAAGCATTAGAGATGTCTGTGAACTTGGCCCTCTAATTTAAAAATGCTAAATTTTGTTGTATTCTAACATCATTTTGCATGGTTGGAGAATTACTCATAACTTTTATAAATAGTTTCGGGGGATTAAATAGTCAAAAAATGGATTTTTTAAGACGAGGTGCTAAGTTCATTTTCCCCTCCACTTTTATAAAAGTGAAGTTTTTTTTAGAATTCTTATTACATTTAGCATAGTTTAAAAATTTTTGATACTTTTTCGAAAAAGTTCTGAGAAATGTACAACACTAAAGATAATTCTTCAATTTTTAGTCAAAATTTTTAAAGTTGCAGCAGTTATGGTCAGAGTTCTGTTAGAGTCAGAGTATAAAAGAATTTTTTTTAAAACTCAATATTCAAAAATCTCAGCTCTTTCAAAAAAATACAACAAAATTTTGAGACTTCCAAACGTTCTGGTAATAATTCTGACCCCACTCCCTCCAGAAACTATTTTAGAAAGTTATCAGGAACTGTAAAACAATGAAAAGGGATATCAATACTCTTTAAAAAAAAATGTTTATTTCAATTGTAGGGGCCAAGTTTACACGAACCTCCTGGAGCTTGCAGATCGTTCATTTTACATGGAAAAATGATATAAAAAAAGTAATTTTCAATGTTTGCTAATCATAAAAATTGAAATTTTTTAGAATTTATAAATGATTATAAATTTGTTAACATCAGAACTTAAATTATGTAATATTGAAATTTAATACGATTTGACCTAAAGGAGAACGTTTAACAAATTTTAGCGGTAAGAAATTCAAATTCAAACGAGAGAAGAACGAAGCCAGTGAGAACCAAAAAAATTTCATTTTTAACATTCATGCGGTTAAAATCAAAATTAATACTACTATTATTACTGATAATAGTGAAAGTATACCTGATCATAATGAAACAAGCATCCGTGGAGGACAACTTGAGGAAATTCTTGTCTCAAGGCTTCCTGCATTGTTCTTTTATAGTCAGTCATGGCTTTGTTGATCAAAAATCCTAGGGCTAATCGCTTCAGCTTTCTAAAAATGGCAGCATAAGCTCTCATAGTTTTTCGATCCATTAGTGCCCAAGCAAAGGGGAATGCCTGAATAAGAAAGCAGTAATGTCAAATAGATAAAAATTTCATTATACATTTTATTATCATGCTCATAATATTAAAAATTATTAATAGTAATTTACTTTATATTTATAATATGGTTACTGTCAAATCAGAAGAAGCATAATAAAACATGAAATATTAATTTAAGTGAGACATTGGTCAAGCTTTTGATAATCATGTATAAAATAAAGAATATTTCATACATAAATAGCCGACAACGTAACACATTTCACGGATTTCTACCAACTAGAATAAATTGTGATATAGTATATACAAGAATAAACTTACATGATCGTATCTAATAGCCATTAACGTCAAAAATCGATACCCACCAATAGAGGCAGGTACAATTTTGAATGTGGCATCGAGAAATACGAAGCCAGTGACACAGATTTCTCGTGCAAAATCGAGATCTATATAAATTACTGATGTCGACAAATCTTGCGTATCAGTCACTTCATAAACATTAAGTATGCCTCTGTTGTAGTGTTTCATATGCTGCCAATCGTTCGAGTTTAAAATTGTAACATATGATGTTAAAGAATCAGCTATTGGAGGAGAATTTTTCTTACACCACCTATACATAGTATTTTCAGTCCTAGAAAACGTTAAGTTTTTAGCGGCCTTAGGATGTCTGCACTACGAAAAAACAATAATTAATGAGGTGATAAATAGCAATGACAAATTATTAATTTGTAAAGTGTCTAACTCCATTTTTGTAAATTTTTCAGGAGCTAAAAAACGTTTTATTAATACATTGGAGCGCCACAGTTAGACAATTTTCAAAACAACTTTTCGAACTGGAAAATTTGAATTACACGCATACCAAGTTTATAACATATAGAGAATGATATTTCTCAACAGAATATACAAAAAAACGATTTTCGAAAAAAGTGGAGTTAGACACTTTGCTAATTAGAACGTCGATATTTAGATTATTTTTTTAAAGTTTCGAAGGCGAAAGGTGTCTACAGTGTTTCGAGTTTCCTTCTATCAACTCCTATATAAAAAAAATATTCAAGCTAAGATCCTAAAATTTTGAATTCGTCCAGCAAAGAGAGTACAGCTGAAAAAAATTGTAATCTTTGGTTTAAATCTGCTTATTTAAATTACATATTTAAAAAAAAGGATCAAGAGTTGGAGATGGCTTAATTAAAGCTCTTGACTTCACAAAATTGACGTAAATAGTACAATTGACTACGTTTAATTTTTCTTTTTTTGGCATTAGTGGCTTATTAATAAAAATAACCGTTTAGTTAATTTAAAATATTGTTAAAAATGTTGAAATTAAACGTTTTTATTTTATTCCATTCTTAATGAAACAAAACATAAGAACAAAAATAAGTAAACTCTAATTTTAATTCAATCTTTCACCACGAAACCCTAAATTATATTTATTAAATTAATTTTTTTAGTATGTCTTACAAAGGGCGAACTGCATCGTAAATCCTCCTGTGATGTAACACGACGACATAGTTCTTGCTTAAATCATCTTTCCTGAAGCACTCTAGAGTTGGGTGGATGAGTGTGAGGTTTCGTCAATTTGAAAACTCCGTTTTTCAAAACTCCACGACCAGGACATCTACCATTTTTAAAATTGATGCAAAAGTAGTACCTGTATTAGTTGAAAAAAAATAGAATGACTAAAAAAAACTAGTTTTGATGTTTTTATGTACAATAAATTTTTTTTAACAAAAGTACACGGAAAAAATTAGTTATCGAAAATTTTTCTTAACTCTTATCGACTTTAGGATACGTCAAAAGTTTTAAAACATTTCATAACCTTTTTCTAAAATCTGAAGTACTTTTTGTGAAAAATCCTAAAATATTTGTTGAAATTTTCATTGACTTTGTCAAGATGTTGATAGTCAATGAAAATTTCGACAACTATTTCATGATTTTTCACGAAATGTATTTCAGGTTTTAGAAAAAAGTTATGAAATATTTTAAAACTTTTCACGTATTCTAAAGTTGATAACAGTCAAGTAAAGTTTCGATAAAAAATTTTTTCTGTGTACGAATGTTGAATTATAGTCAAGAAATAATTTTCATTTTTTTGAATCAAAAGAATAAAATAAAAAATATCTGAATCAAATAAATTTTATTTGATTAAAAGATATTTTTTCTTTGGCTCTGAGGCAAATATACGATTATTTTAATCGATAAACAATATCACTTGTTCAAAAAAAGCAAACTTTTTATTATCTCTACTAATTGATTCTTAATTTAATAGTAATAATAATAATAAGATAGTATATTACATATCTAGACCAGTAAAATAAGAAATGTCTCAGAAAAAACGTAATTATCGACCGAGGCGAAGCCGAGGTTGACAAAAATGTGATCTGAGCCTTTCTTATTTTACTTGCCAAGGTATGTATACTATTTTTCTGCTCGACAATGCCAGAAAATATTATTATTTTTGAAAAAAAATGTATAAGAAAAATTATAGTAATCACTTACGTTACTGACTCTTTACGGCTGTGAATGATGTATCAGAAATCGTCCCAGATATGGTCATTGAAGACACGGAAGTTCGCGATATTGTTGGCCATGTCCATTAGAATTGTTTTTCACATAAAATAAAGCGTACTTCAAATCACATACATATATACTTTTTTCTTGTACTTATAACGCTGCCAAAACAGTAACCGGCTTGGAGGCTTCGACAAGAATGCTCTCCTTCCTGTCGCTCTAGTAGAAGAACAGCGCGATGTTGCCATGTTCACTTGTGAGTCTTAACAAGTACGCCTACCGGCTCAAGGGGAATAGGCAGCGTCGCTTTTTTGTTGTTGCCTTTATGTTTTGAACGTTATCGCGCATTATAAAATCATTATAAAAGGGCAGAAGCCCTCGTTGGCCATCAACAGAGCAACAGAGGTCCACTGCAAAATAATTTGATATATGACGATTATACATATATCGTAAATACACGAAGAAACGGATTGACGTAAGTAACTCTCATTCAAAGAAAGTATATAAATATTATATATAATATAATTATTATTAATAGAAGATTTTCAGGATTATTGCTTGTGACCACTTTCTTACATATGTGCACAGATTTAAATGGATGTAACTTCTTGTTCGCGAGAACAAAAAAAGTAGCCCTTGCCTTCCATCGCCGAGAAAAGCGGATTGTATTGTTTAACATTTTAGAAGATTAACAATGGGACAGCGATCCTAGATATTAAACCATAGAATCTGGACGTTTAATCATATAATCTGTATGTTAAGTTTAAAAATCCTGGGTTATAAAATGCAAAATCCTCTTTCACTCTCATAACCTTCTGCTTTACACCGATGTTTTCCGCCGACATGGGACTATACCTTTAATCGCTGTCCCAAATTGTATATGATCCATTTTTATCAGTGCATTATATTACTTTCCGTTTGCAAGCAATAATTTTCTTGTTGAAACAATCATCAAGAGTTTTACATTTTTTTTTATTTGTGAGAATAATTTTCTTAAAATTATGTTTAGCAATTTTGATAAAAAATTAAACCTTTAGCCCTTTTTTCGCTTAATGAAAAAACGTGAACATCCTTTCGTAAATTCTTGTTAACATTTTTTTATTTCTAAAAGAAATACTTAATAACTTTAAACATTTTAAACATTTTTTTTTAAACTGTTTCATAATATTAATTAATACAGTTTAAATGATTTACATTTCTTTTTATGGTATGTATCGGAACCTATAAATTTTAAAGAGTCTGGGTCCAGGTCCGATCTGGGTCTTTTAAATTTTAAAGGGTTGGGGTCTAAAGCAGGATCTTTTAAACGTAAAGGTTTTAAGTCCACACAGGACCCTTTAAAATCAGGTTAGGCTCAGGTTTCAAATCCAACTTATAAATAATTTATAAGAACCTATTCCAAATTAAAAAATGAATTATTCACAATCCCTGTCATTTTATAAAAGGTACAGATAGTACAGAATACAGTTAATAAAAATTGTTTTTTAATTGTTGATTTAAAATAATTTTCAATAAATTAAATTTATTTAATTATTTAATTAATTCTTAATACTGTATTGTTTTATTACGCATTTTAATTGAAAAATTATTAAGGATGTTCTTCTCTATTATTCTAAACTTTGGGAGTTTTTCAAAATATTTTAGAAAATCTAGGAAAATAACGAATTATTATTATTATTATTATATATATATATTATATATAGTATTAGTGTACTGCTTTATTGTTTACTAAAACTATGATAAATATATTGTATGAAATGCACGTAATAATATATTTTTTTTAATTTTAACAAACTTTGACACTTAATACAATATTGTTTTTTGTACATTCTTCAATCAAAAAAATAACTAAATTATGACTGATAGTGTTTACGTTGTCACAGGTACCTCATTTTCAGACTGCAAAAGAGCAGGCACTGCCCTGGAAGAGGTGTGATTAGAAGAGATGGGATATATTCCGTCTGAATGTGGAACATATCCATGCTCCAAACATGAAGGAAGAAGGTGAACGGTCTTTTAGGCGTGAACTTTACCATTGTGTAACCTCTCAGCCAACAAAGAATCGAGAAGTCTTCGAAACCATTCGCCCTTTGTAATCTCATACTACTATTAAATAATAGTATATTAACAATATTATTATGATATTTTCGCGAAATGAAAAAATCAATTTTTAGTTTTCTATGCCAATAGATAGTTTTTGAATTACTCCATTATTTGCAAAAATATGACCTGCAAGCTATCATATCGAATAAAAGACAAAATCGAGACTCAAGTGTTTATTGAATGATAGATAAAATTGAGACTCCTGTACGCAAACATAGGCATGAAGGTGCACTTTTGGAGACCAAACGAAAGGCTTACGAAAACTTTAATATTTCACTATTCAAAACAAGCTGTGAAGTTATATCAACCTTTGAAACTGGATTTTGTCACAACTAGAAAGCTTCCTCTATGAGAAAGTAAAAATTAATTATTCAAATTTAGGACTAGACAAATCTTCCTAACGGCAAAAAAGGTATAGTTAGACCAACCATATTATATTGATAAGTTGCTGCAGCCACATTGATTGATTACGCTAACCAAACTTTAGTTACAGCAACCATATAATATGGATGTGCCATAATTATCAATATATATGGTTGGCCTAACCATTCCTTTTTCTCCGTGCTTAATAGGATTCATTTACTTTTTTCAAAAACTCAATTCGATGTCTTATTTCATGATAAATAATTTACATCAACAATTTTACTGAAGAAAGTGAAATATTCTTTAATTCAGTAAATATGCTAAATTAATTAAAAATATTTTCACCTTTCAGTAATGGGAATGTTGCTATTGGTGTTCAATTCGCTAGCGTGAACAGCTCCATGTACAGGTGGCGAAAAACAAATATACCACCAGCCCCTGATAGTATCAGGTCTTATCAAAACTATTTGCACATGGATCAATGGCAGCACTTAACTCAATATGAAAATGGCTCGCTGCAATTCATACTGACACCAATGAGTGTGGAGACAACCTCTCTTGTCATATTCGATGACAATTTTGCGCGAAATATGCTTCAATCCGGAGTTGTGTTCATTCACATTTCGAAGACAGCATTTCCGCCTGAGCTTGGTGCTGCGCAGCTGCTGACAATGATGTGTCTTTTGAATGATTGTGTGATTGTAATGTAAACTTTTTTTTTCTATCTCTTTACCTCACTCTTTCTTTTTCAATTTTATGTTTTATATAACGCGAAAAAAATATGTTTTTCAGAAATAAAAATGTAGTCAATATTTTCACATCAACTAGCTCTAAAATATAACGATCTTCAAATTTATAACTGAAAATTGGAGAATATGCTCTTTAAGATATCTTGAAAGTAATAAGCTATACAAAATTTATCATTTTTAATATAGATAAAAAGCTAATAATCTTTTTATCAAGCAGTTTTAAACTAACGCTAAAATTGTTCAATCGCTTCGTTTATCAATGAAATTTTTATTTAAGTTCAAAATTCCTATGTAAGATACGTTCAGTAGAATATATAATCAAATAGAAAAAAAAGTATTATTGCAATTGAAAAAACCGTTAAAGAAACTACAAGCGCTCAATTCAGTGTTGATCGATCGCATGCGAGATGATCAGTTTGATTAAATGCTTCTATTTGTAAGCGGTAAAATGAATTAATATAGCATAATGCAAATTTATTCAGCTGGACGTTTGAACATAATTAAGATTTCATCGATAAACGAAGTGTTTTAAAAATGTGTCTTAGAATAAGGAAGGGAAGCTAGCGACCAAATTTTCTTTTACTATAAAACACGGATTTAAAACCGGCACCTCGCATTCGATTGCATGATTACGATCATATTTGAACTTATAATGAAAATATACATTTTGCATTGGTTTTAATTTATCCAGCGGAATTTTCCTCAATTAAAATCGATCAAAAACAGGAAGTCGATTTTTCAGTTGCTAACCCTTTTTCTTCATTCCATGCCACACATTTCTATTACTTTTTCAATACTATTTGACAAAAATAATTAAGAACGTCTTTCCTAAATTCAAAACGATAGATTTTAAATAGCACATAATTTTCGGAATAATTTGAAGAATACCTAATCTAATTTTCATGTATAAATATGTAGAACTGTGTTTGGAAACGAGTTGAATTGAAAACCGTATTCTCCTGACTGAGGGTATCACCTTGGTGATTTTCGAGTTTCTTATATATTTTTAAAAAATTTATCGTGTAATATTTACAATCTGAATGTAGCTGGATGGATTTCATAAAAATATAATTTTTGACTTTATATCAACAACTGTTGAAAGTAGTACTGGTGATCGAAATCAAAGATACAGAGGTTTAATACAATTAAAGTTTATTTAAATTAACAGGATTGCTTAATTCACAAAATACCAATGATTTCTAATATGAATAAGAAATTTCAGGTATAATCCAGATTCTGAGAGAAGTTTCACAAACTTAGCAAGAAATAACTAGATTATTTTGAGAGATGTTTCACTAAAGATGTAAAGATATGTAATAACTCGCAAATCAATGAGTAAACATTGATTTAAAAGATGTTTGAGATTTAAGGGATATAAATTAACAAAAGAAAAATGTGATCAGTTAAAGAAACCTGAAGAGACTCAACACAATGAAATTTAGTCAAGAAAAGTGAAAAGACTCAAAGTGATGAACAAAGATGTAATCAACTCATGAGACGTAGAGAAAACTCAAGAAGATAATGAGACATAGAGACTTAAGAAGACGTGAACTTGTAGGATACGAAAATGTAACTCAAAGAAGCTAATAATTCAAAGAAGCTCTGAACTCGTACGAGATCAAAATATAACTGAGGCGAAGAGTCTTTCTAAGGTTCAGAGGTACATTTTTAGAGAAAGCAAGAATATTAGAAAAAGTAGCATTTGAATTTTATGATGGTTATATCTGAAGGATCGAAGAGTACCTGGACCTTAGCGCGCATAGAACTTTTAACATATAATTGTAGTAAGACCAGTAAGAAGTAGAATCATAAAAAGCTTAAAGATTTGGTGAATTCCAGATTTTCTTAATGGAAATGGAAAAACCCAGCAAATATTAAGAAACGTTAAGAAATAATGAATTCTTACAATACTATATTCTAAAATAACATTTAATGTATTTTTAAGTAGTAATAAAAGGACTTATATAATTAAACAACAACGATTAAAGGAACAACTTTTTTGCTATACTAAAAAATCATACAGTGGATAGCCAAGTAATTTTATGAAGCAGGAGTTTATAAAACTGCTTTAAACTACTGTGTACAGTTTTTCAGTATAGAATTAAATTTTATTGAATCGCTACCGTTCCAGTATATATAGTAAGAAAATAAATATAGTTTAAAGTCCATCCATATTGTGTGTAAATTATTATTAAAATTTGTATGTCGCTTTTACAGAATTTGATCTAATTTTAATAATTTTGCAGTTCGTCATTCTCTGTGCTTGGGCACTGATGGACTCGGAAAGAGAAGAGACGTATACCGCTGTTTTTCGGCAAATGAAACCCAAGTTTCCCGAATTCTCAATTCAAAGAGCAATCATACCATATGTAGGAGCTTTACACAAAAGTTCAAGGCAAGTGTTTCCACAGGCACTCACGTACGGCAGTTTGTTTCATTTACATGAGGTAATTCATACGTTGGTAGTTTGATCGTTATCCATGTACTATATTTATAATCCAGGAGTTAGATAATATAACTTTTCAATTTTAGATTTTTCCAAATTTACACCACATCCTGAGTTCTGTTATGTTTCTCGTTTTAAACGTTTTAAACGAATTATAATTTTTTTAAACTTAAAGTTTTAATTGTGCAACAGAAAAAACTTACAAAGTCTCTCAATTCTAACCTCATGGATTATATTGAACATTTAATTTCTTTAAGCATATATTTTACGCTTGCACTATTTTCACTGTACAAATAAAATTTTACGCATAAAAAGCCCAGTGGGATCACAAGTAATCAAAAAATAAAATGAAGTTCTGACAAAATTCAAAATGTGATGTTTAAAACTTCGGCAGTCACAGGACTCAAGAAATGGCATAAATTTAGGAAAGACGAAAAAGCTAAAAACGAAATATTACATATTCGAACCGTTTTAAAATAAATTCATTAACGAACTATTATTAATGTTTTTGTTTCTCTCTAAGGAATTATTTAAAACAGCAGTAGACTTGGATCTGGATGACCAATTACTACTAAGAGGGGGTGAAATTAGCAATATTTTACTCTCTATAATGGCTTTGCCACTGTTACCAGCTACTCAAATTGAAACGGCCTTTAATTCCTTGAAACAGGAAGTCAATGGTTTCTCTACAAGAACGAATCTTTCATGACAAAAGGCGAATCAGAGAAAATCCATTCTCCAAAACTTCTCTCACAGGAAAAAGCCACAAAAATAAATCGAGCTTGGGCAAAATTTGACGGACGGAGCATATCAGTGTCAGAATTTATTTAATGGTATCCTACATTTGCGTAGAGGAAATAGTAGAGTACCTTTCTCACTACTTGAGAGTGTATAGAGGAGATGCTGAATCACGGGAACCATTGATTGCACCTGATATGCTTCTTGAACCAAATAATGATTCTTCGGATGATGAAGGTAATTTTGCGTTTTCCTTGAAAATTTGTATAAATAAGTTAAAAATCCTGAAATTTACTTGTAAAATAAGAAAGTTTTATTTTTTCAAGTATTGTAGAAAGTAGGTCAAAATCTTGAACCAATGAATATTTTCGAAAGGGAAATATTTTTTAGAAATTAAATTATTAAACCTAAAAATTAATTGAAAATGTCAATAACTTATCTGAATACCTTATATCATTATACATGCAATTAAAAAATGTGTTTTATTAAACAGAAGCCAGTGCAAACATCACTCCTCCTGAAATTGAGGCATCTCAGGAGGATCTCTTTGCACGCCAGGAGGAAAATACAACTCATGAAAGAGATGAAGAAGCACACGAACGAGTAGAAATTGCGAATCATGGTAATTTATTTCTGGAAATATTTTAAAATAACATTTCTAAGAAGTTTTATGATTTATATTTTTGATTGAAGATTTGTGAGAAAAATCTTTTTTTTGGAAAATTTTTTTATTATTTGTCCTTAGTCCTGCATTTTTAAAATGATGTCCCACAATAAGTATAAAACATAATAAAGGAAATTTTTCAAATTGATAGAATACTTCAGTTTAATAACAATGATTAATTTTTACGTATTCAAACAGATACCTCTACGTGCTGCATTTGATTGGGTTGAAGTTTCAGACGTCTAGATTTTTCAGACGAATTTTTAAGTTCAATTGTTTTTCCTTTACTAACCACAATACTATGCATAAAGACTTTGACGATGCATTTTCCACTTAAAATATAAAACTCTGCCACTTTTAAGGTAGCTCAATCGAAAGCTAGTATTCAAATGATTCCTCTGCACATGAAAATTAAAAAATTCAACTTGCGGAAGACCTTTAAAAACACAAAAGTCCAACCACAAAACTGCGTTCGCACACTTTGTATGTGCATTATCCCATTAAAATATAAAACTCTGCCATTTTTAAGGTAGCTCAATCGAAAGCTAGTATCCTAAGGATTCTTCTGCATATGAAAATTAAAAAATTCAACTTGCGGAAGACCTTCAAAAACACAAAAGTCGAACCACAAAACTGCGTTCGCACACTTTGAATGTGCATTTTCCCCTTAAAATATAAAACTCTGCCACTTTTAAGGTAGCATTCAAAATATATCTACCACAACCATTATTGAATTAGCATTAGCAATTGGAAGCTTTCTATAGGATACGTAGTTGTGAACGGAATGGATGTTACCAGCACTTCGGGATTGATTTCTGAAGCTTTGGTTCGTCTGAATGATGTGGGTGTGAAAGTGGTCTCAGTCACATTGCATGGTCCCACTGAACATTTTGCCGCAATGAAATTGCTGGGAGCAAAATTTGATATGCCAAATCCGGAGCTTGCGTCGGCTATATTAGTGGTTGGGTCATTAGAAAATTGGTGAACGATCAAAAACCAGGATTCAAAATCAGATGCGAAAAATGCTGTGCAGCATTATTTCAAGATAATCAGCAAAGAGCTGAGAGTCAGGATAATGCTCTCATTCAAGCGAAGACTCACGGTGGACTTATTTTTCCGAGTGAGTCCGTCGTTACAATTTGCCAACGAACTGAAAAATTATTCAGGTATTCATTATCGAAGTTAACAACATGATTCCTAATGAACCTAACTTTCTAGTCGTGCTTCGTGCAAAAGTCATACATGACCTACTGCAAGACACGCTAAATTCTTTTGTATTATTCCCTTCATTACAAATGCACTTGTATGACGATGCACCAGAAGAAGGTAATCTACATATTTATAATTTAGCGAAGAGAGTATGTCAAACTTATATCAAATTAAGGATGTTCTCTGCAACAAAGTCCGCTTCTCAGTCTTTAACTGGACCAAAGATTCGTCATCATTTGACTCGTCAAATTATTTGGCAACACCAGTAAATTTTCTTTATGGTGTTGGTTCTAAGTTATGTGGTATTGGATCTAGGTTACGGTATTGTTTGAAAAAAAACTGGTATTTATAAGTAACTTTTAAGTATCGCAAAACTAAATTTATACTTGAGTCTCAAATCATTTTTACCAAAGTACCTATGTGATATGCTAAGATTAATATAATTAATTAATAGCATTAGTCACTCATTGCTGCATGTATTATTTATTTTAAGTATTGCGATACTAATTCATATTTATTTCATTACTTATTGTTCCACAAATTGTCTTATGCATTACTAGATGGTTTAAAGTGAAAGTGTGGTTTTGTTGTTGCTGCATGCAATATTTATTTTAAGTGTTAAGATACTGAATCCATATTTATTTTAGAATTTATTGTTTTTTAAAATGTGTGATATTACAATATTACTAAAATTAATTAGATGGTATGGTTTTGGTATGTCATAATTTTAATGAGTTCATATTATGTTCAACGGGATCTCAGACAGTATTATTACTAATGTAGTTCTTGACTGATTCTATAATATTTTAAGTTCAACTTAAATTGCATATCAAAATATTGTACTATTTTTTCCAATACAATAAAATATTAATTTCTTTCAGTACTCTTTCCGCAATATTTATTATACAATCTTAATTCAAACTTGCTCGTCTTCGTAATTAGTACATAATTTTATACATTTCTCTTTTTTTCCAGCTGCACAAAATCCTTTTGCTCAAATAACTGGAAGGTTTGGTAAAATAATGTGTATTCCATTAAATTTTATATAATAATAATAATAATAAATCTTTATTATATTTTTCTTATATCTATCTAATAAATCTTTATATATATATGACTTTTATTAATATTTTTAAGTTCTCTTCCATGCTACATTTGAATCTCACGCGTATCCCGAAGTTTCCCGAATGATCCCGAACCAAAACACCCCTAAAACACGGCGGCTTCGGAACCTTCAAGTCGGCACACGCATTTTGCATTGAATCCTGTATCCAGTGTATTGTATATATCAGTGGAATATATCGAATTTAAGGCAGCCATGTTTAAATTGACGGCTGTTATGTGGAATAATGAATTATCATTGGCATTGAGTGTAGAAAAGAATATAGAAAGACAAGCAGTGCGACGACGGCCGCGAAGAAAACATCAGTGGCACTAGTGTATTAAAATAGTCATGGAGTATAGACATAACAAGACTAAAGTCCTGTACAGTATGATTCGTGTATGTCTTCCCCACCACATATTTTAACCCAACCCTGGTTTCTATTAAATTCAAATAGAAACCAGCAGAAACTCATGAGAGTGGCAGAGATGGACAGATCATTGTGTATCTTTCACTCTCATGAGTTTCTGCTTTACGCCGACGTTTTCTGACGACATGGGACTGCACCATCATACTGTACATCGATTTCACGATAAATAAAGGTGATATAATACCTCTGAAAAAAGTTGCTTGCGCAAAATAATTTGCGCAATGGAAATGAGTGATGGTGGAATTCCATGCAGGCGCAAAATGCAAAGCGCAAAACGAGCAGACAATGATAGAGAATCATTGAGAAGACATATCTAAAAGTGTTCTGCCATTGGCTGTTCATTTTACACTTTGCGTTTTGCGCCCACGTGGTATTGTACCCTGAAGGTTCCGTCTTATGGCAGCAGAAAACGGAAAGCAGAAAGCAGAAATTCATATAAGAGTGAAAGAGATAGGCAAATTTTCTCTCTTTCACTCTAATGATTTTCTGCTTTCTGCTTTGCGTTTTCTGCTGCCATAAGACGGGACCTTAAAAGATTTTCCGCTTTGCAAGCAGAGCGACTTCTTGGCGGAAAGTTTTGAATTATAATTTTGTTTTCATTATTATAAATTAGAAAAATTGCATTGAAACAAAGAAAACAGAAAAAACACTATATCCCTTAAATCAAAAATTTCCAATGCGATTTTTATATTTTATATTAAAGAAAACAAAATTATAATTCAAAACTTCGCGCCAGGAAGCTGTTCCGCTTGCAAACCGGAAAATCTTTCACTCATTTCCATTGCGCAAGATTTTGCGCAAGTAAATTTTTTGCAGAGGTATGATATCACCTTAAATAATATTTTCGGGAAGTACACGCGTCTGAACTTCTCGTGCGTGGCGCTAGTATGAACACATGTACAAAAATGACGACGCATTTGAAAATGTCAATTCAAATCTTGTGTCGTGTGTAATTAAATTACATTTTATATATTCCGTTAAATAAATCACATTTATTAAGTGAAAGTGCAATATCGAAATGGTAAGTAAAATACTCTTATTGAAATTTCATTTATTTTAAATAATAAACAAGATTACGATAACAGTAATCATGCAATATAATGGATTACACAAATGTGTGAATGATATTGATATTAATGGCAACGCATTCTAAAGTTACTAATCACTTACAATTATTATTATTACCATATCTTTAACTCTTGACTATTATAATTTTCATTCTCGACTATGTGCTATAGCTTCGTGAATATTTTGATATTTCAATCTACAATTTTGTCAATGTTTACAAAATATACTCTCAATACATATTATAGTTTTGAAATATGTAAGAAAAAAATATATTTTTAAATTGAGTTACCAGACAACCTCCTTAAAGACATATGAATTAGAAGAATAACTAGTATATCGACGGGTGCTTCACTCACTCAGAAAAATTTTGCGAATCTTACTATGCACTGCAAAAGCCGAGCACTTACGAAAATCGTGTAAAAAATAAGTTTTATAAATCGCGTATTAGAGCGGTAATAGTTACTTGACTAGTTACCAGGGTTCGGTACGTGAATTACTTGATGTAAATTACTTGATGCGGCGTTGAGCCAAAATTGCATAGTAAGACTCGCAAAATTTTTCTGAGTGAGTAGTATAACAGGGCCGGTTCTGGACAGGTTCGTGTGAGTGCATGTCCGTGTGAGCTTGCATTGGTGTGAGTGTGTGTCTGTGTGAATGTGAGTGGAGGGGGGTAAGAATGTGGATGACGTCATAGTTATGATGAGTTACTTCCGGTGATAAGAATTATTAACATAAACAAATGATGTTTAAATTATAGAAAAACAAAAGTATCGGGTTACATAGGAATTCCTGAGAGATGACGTCATATGTTTTTTTTTTAACATAAACAAAAGGGGGTGTCAAAATTACAGAAAAACAAAAGTATCGGGTTACATAGAAATTCCTGGGAAATGGTGTCATATTACATATTTCTATGCAAGTCCAAACCTGTTTTACCCCCACTCCTGAGAAATTTAGCGTATCATGTTACATAGAATTTTGAGAAATGACGTCATATTGCGGAATTTCATGCAATTTAGATCATATATAGATGTCATATTATACGGTAGACATAACAAT
>UCOH01011549.1:0-14346 GCA_900474275.1 Synergus japonicus | reverse complement strand
ATAAATATAAATATATATATATATTTATTTATTTGTTTTTATAATTATAATTTATTTATATTAATAATTACAACAATTCAAAATAGAATGAATTGCAAATTTTTTAAAATAAATTGAACATTTTTAATAATGTTCCAGTTCATAAATCATTTCTTACAAAATAATGAAATTTTCAGATAATGAAAATGATTACGTAAATTTTGCATATAGCCTTTAATTTAAAAAATTATTTTCTTTTTAATATAAGATATATGCAAATGTTTTAAATAAATAGCATTTATCGAAACTGACACATCTTTATATATCCTCCGATAACATTTTTATTCTTTCTTTTATTCCTTACGATAAAGTTGTATGTTTTATCGTTTTATGTTTTTTAAGTTTGAGCTTATTATAAATTCCTACTGTATATTGTTTTCAATGCAAATTATGAATCAATATTTCAAAGTTGTTTGTAGTTTAAAATACAGTCAATTAAAAAATTCGTTCATTTAAATGTTCACATCTTATAAAGGGTTATCTTGCAAATGACTTTCTTGAAAATATTCACAAAATTGTGACAAAGTTGTGAACGTTTAAATGCACAAATTTTGTAATTGATTGTATTTTAAACTACAAACAGCTTTTAAATATTGATTCATCATTTGCATTGAAAACAATATACTGTAGGAATTTATAATAAGCTCAAACTTAAAAAACATAAAACGGTAAAACACAGGCCCGGCATTTCGTGAAAAATTTCCCTCAGTCTAGACTAGAATCATAAAAATATTAAGGTCCTTTCTTCCTTCTTACCTACTTGTATAAGGGTAATAGCGCGGTCAGCGCTATCGTAATAAATACGTTATTATTTTCTATACTATGATCTTCATTTTGGTTTCACTTACTCTATAGAGTAAGTGAGACAAAAAGTAAGGACAACATATTCTTTTAAAGTCCAAATTGTTAATAATTTCAGTTTTTATTGAATTACATAACCTTCCGCTTCCCTTCAATTTAATAATTTTAATTTTTTATAATGAATATATAATACTAATGTATATTGTTTTATACATATTTTATATTTTTATCTTTTTTATAATATATGACTGTATAAAATTTATTGGTGTATCCTGTATCGTGTTAGTCATAAAAAAGTTCTATTTCTTATCGTTTCTGAAAGAAAGTAGGAAAACTCGAATTTTTTAAAACTTAAATTTAATAAATGTTATTTTGACTGCAAATTGCTACAGAAGTTAAAGTTTTAAATTTCTTTTTACATAAAAATTGTGGGAATGCTTCAATCTGATTTGAAGATAATAAATGTTAATGATTTAATTTATAAAATTTACAAAATAACCTTTTGCAAAAATGTACGAGTTTTTTAATTGATTGTATTTTAAACTACAAACAGCTCTTAAATATTGATTCATCATTTACATTAAAAATAATATACTGTAGGAATTTATAATAAGCTCAAACTTAAAAAACATACACCGGTAAAACATACAACATTATAATTTAGTCTTGGGCATAGTCGGTCGTCATTGAGAGCGCTCAATTTAGTTCGCAGTCCTACGGCGAACTAGTTCGCTCTTTTAGTTCTTTAGTTCATTAGGTTTATTTTAATAGACATTCTAATGGAAAGCAAAAAGCTAGGTTGGGCTGACATGTTTACATAGGACTGTAGATACGACTTTTGAATTCGGGAAGGAAAGGAAAAATAAATCAGCGCCATGTAGCGCCACTCAATTATAGAGCGGTCGCTAAAAAATAAATATAGTACGTATAAAGAACTGCGATCGACTGATCGAGATCATCGACGAACTAGTTCGCATAGTGCACCTAAAGGAGCGCTCTTCTCACCGATCTTCGCGATCTACCCAAGACTATTATAATCAGTGTTGCCAGATTCCCATCCAAAAAAGTCGCCAGTAGAGGACGCAGGAGTAGCCCAAAAAGCGCGAAGTTTCAAAACCCCAAATAGCATATTGGCATTTCTCTACAATTTTGCATTTTCGGCATTTGAAAAAAAAAAAGAAATTTAGTGGCACAGTATTCCAACCGATCTTATCCTCTTCTGTATGCCTTAATATGAGAGGAAAAATTTTGGAAACTCAGTTTCCGAGCTCGGTACGTAAGAAAGAGCGATAACAAAATAAATTAAAAAGGTTGTTAACTGTTTACTTTATCAAATTCATTTCACAACTGATATAAATATTCATATAAACAGCGAAACGATCGGAAAAGAGAAATAGCGTTTTTTTTACGTTTTCCTTTCTGATTTTACAGAAAAAAGCAAATGTAATATGTACCTCGATTTCAGGGTAAATATTAATTGTAACAAAAAATATCCTCAGGGTAAACGTGAAAATGTCAACTTATTGTACCTTCTTTTGTTTCTATGCGAGGAAATTAAATTTTATCCACAATAAGAGAAGAAATATTTTTGACTTCTGAGAATTATTGCCTTGAAAACGCATTCGGAAGTGTCGAAGAACAGTTTTCCAACATAAAATTACACCTAGCTATTGATAAATAAGTGTGCCAGCCGAAAAAGTGATTTTTTCCCTTGAGTTTCTTTTCCAATATTATATTTCTAAAATCCCATACTATTGATCTATTGTAGGCACATGTTTCGTTTTGGTGCCATTTTATAGAGTAGATCAAGTAGAATACTTTTTACCCTTTTTATTTTTTTCAAAAACTGAACGGTAAAAAAATTACGGGAACAAAAGCAAACTTTAGATAAATTTCAATAATCTATCATCACAACTTTGGGAATTTTTTTCAACTTCCACATGACCGGTACACCTATTTAAAATATATTTTCTGCATATTAATATACGTAAGATGACGCGCTAATAGAAACCAATCAGATCCCGGAGCGTAACGCATGCGAAGTGGTATCAAGTGAGATTTCAGGTCCATGCAGGTCGTTCTTGAGAAAGGAATGCGGTCGTTATTGGGAGATTCGAGTGTATACATATATAGTTTAAATAAGGAGTCCCATTTTGTAGTTTTTATAATGATTTTATAAATATAAATTTATTTATATTTATAAATATAATTAATAAATTATAATTTTATAATATAAAATAATTAACATTTTCGTAAACATTTTTTAAATAACAACACAATCGTATTGCAAACACAAGTTAAATAAATTATTATGCAAATTAAAACCACATGTATAGAGCATAGGAATAAGGAAAAAAAATGTAAGAAATGGTTTATATATTTGAAGATGTTTGAAAATTTTTAATTTATTCTACTCAAGTTGTTAGAAATTGTGCATATCACGGCAAAATAAAAAATATGAAACTATTTGTTTATATAATATAAAAAACGAAAAAAAAATAGTCGAGGTGATTCTATTTTTAATTGTTGTAATTATAAATATAAATAAATTATAATTATAAAAATAAATAAATATATATTAATATTCTGCATCTGAAAAAGGATAAAATCAAAATTGTCGCATAAACTAAGAATCGTGCAAGAGATAGATCATGGTTCGAGATAACGAAGACTACCTGCAGAGTTTTCCGAAGTTTTTGGAGCAAATTCTCCACCCTCGATAATCTTCGAGTTTTCGAATTCGAAAGAGGAGAAATGAGAATAGAGGAGAACTTAGTTGCGGATTGAATTTTTAATTTTTAAATTAAAAATTATTTAATTTCAATTTAATTTTTAAACCGTTGACCAATTAAACAAAGTTGTGTATTGGAAAATCGGAATTCAACATAGATTCCGATTTTAATAATATAAAAGATAAATAAATAAAGTTTGTGTTTACAAAATAAATAAACCTTTTAATAAAAACCTTTGATAAATTTCTAATCGGAAATTTCCTATTATATAAGAATGCGGATTCACGAAAGTCTCAGACTGATTCAAATTTTCTAATCTGTTTCTAGTTCCTGGGTAATTCAATAATTTTATCTGTTGCGAATTCGATGACGCCGGGCATTTTGTTCATTGCTGTCAATGTGTGTGTGAAACACATCGGTAAAAGGTAAAATTATTGAATTACGCCGATATTTTCCTCTAATCAAAAATCGAAAAACCAAGTCCCCTAAGTTTGAGCCTGCTTTCCCTTCAGGACTTGAAAAAACTTTGAAAAAGTCCTTCCTGTGGCCTCAAAAAGTCGACGAAATTTGCCCTGCAAGTAGAGTGTACTCTCAACTTTCAAATTTTCTCGACTTTCCTGCAGCATTTCACGAAAACATGTAAACAAACACAGAAAAATAGCAAAATCTGTGGAATGCCTTAAAATCCGCCATTGTGTCCACATCTTACCAATACGCGGTGTTTGAGGTCGCAAAAATGATATGTTTGAAGTCTCGTTTTTTTTATCGACAATCTTTTGGTTGTACGACAGGGGCTATCTGCTTATTTTCTGCAAAAAGAAATTTGTTTGGTTAAAAAGTGAATTTTTACAAGTGATGAGACGCGGGTTGAGAGGTGCGGGTAAACAGTACTTACATTTTGCCAAGTTCCTGTCCGAGCAAAAAAGGCACAAAACTTCATTCCAAGGGTGCTTCACTCACACAGAAAAATTTTCCGAATCTCATTATGCACTTCAAAGCCCGAGCACTTACGAAAATCGTGTAAAAAAAGAAGTTTGAGAAATCGCGTACTACACATGTGCTAGTTACTTGAATATAGTTACTGGACCTGTCAGCTGTTTTGCAGGGTCGCCAATTGACCATTGTGCTCGGGCTTTGAAGTGGATAATGAGATTCGGAAAATTTTTCTGTGTGAGTGAAGCACCCTTGGAATGAAGTTTTGTGCCTTTTTTGCTCGGACAGGAACTTGGCAAAATATAAGTACTGTTTACCCGCACCTCTCAACCCGCGTCTCATCACTTGTAAAAATTCACTTTTTTTGGTTGTCGTACAACCAAAAGATTGTCGATAAAAAAAACGACACTTTAAACATATCATTTTTGCGACCTCAAACACCGCGTATTGGTAAGATGTGGACACAATGGCGGATTTGAGTAAAGTCTACACTAATTTATAGTGGTTTGAAAATGCTCCAACACCGTTAAGGCTGATAGAATTTGAAAATTCCTCATGTAGAAAAACTCATCCCAGGAACGCGACTAGCACGGGGTTCTGGGTGTCAGAACACCCAGACAGTAATTCGAGTATACCTACTTGCAATATGCATGATTGCCTAAATTATTAGATGAATAATACAATTCCACAATAAACGCACTTTTTGAGGGGATTAAATCTGTTCTTTTCTTTTTTTTTTTATTTTTAATGTGTAGGGTGGCTCCCGACACCCACTGTTTTGAGACACTTGTTGCGCACCTGTCTAATTC
The DNA here is from genome assembly GCA_900474275.1 of Synergus japonicus. Lineage (NCBI taxonomy): Eukaryota > Metazoa > Arthropoda > Insecta > Hymenoptera > Cynipidae > Synergus > Synergus japonicus. The sequence continues at coordinate 9,032 of UCOH01011549.1, read as the reverse complement.
TGTCATCTTATCTGATGCATTTTCAAATACCCTCTCAAAGGTAAAAGAGGGAAAATTTCTATGTTTTTGATAGCAACAAATAGAGAGAAGAAATGAATCGAGGGGGCTTGATGATCAGTTCTTCGAAAACTCACTTTTATAGTCCCCAAATAGTGTGTCATTATTTCTTGTCAGAAACGGCGGACATTTTGACTTTCATGATGGAAGAAACTAAATATTGACAGCTGCGACAGTGGCACTCTGCGCGCGCACCACGTGTTGGCTTCCTGCTAGAGAAATGCTCCCATTGGTCAATTTAATTCGATTTTGAATCGCGCGGCAGATTACAGTCAATTGCAGAATATCTCTAGCAAGAATCAATATTTAAAAACATAGAAATTTTCCCTCTTTTGCCTTTGAGAGGGTATTTGAAAATCCTGATGATAGACTTGTGTCTTTCTACAGATTTTCACAGTTTTTGACAGTTTTTACCTTCAGATACCATCGCCCTTAGGGGCTATGGAATTTGAAAGAAAAAATTGACAGAAACTGTCAAAAACTGTCAAAATCTGTGGAAAGACACTAATGTTATCACCAGGATTTGGGATTGGTCTTTTGACGGAAAAAAAGGGCAAGTTGATCGATTTTTGTTAGCACACTTTAGAAAGAAAGCAAGTAGAACAGGTCGAGACTCAACAGTTTTTTGATAAGACGAATATATGAAGCGATGGAGATGAATAAAGATGCGCCTATAAAGGCGGATAGTTTGACAGCATGAACAGAAAATAATAGATTAATATATAGATATCTACCAATTGATATAATGCTGACCTCACTCAGTGATAGTTTTGGTGGGAATGATTTGAATTGCAAAATGAAAGATCGCAGTAATTTTTTATCGTTTGATCCTTCTCATATTTATTATAAGAACAAGTGAATCCCTACCGTTAGTAACAATTATAGAATGCATTTATATTACTAAAATCACTTAAATTTGTCAATAATAAAATAAATCTTTAAAATCGGAGATTATTTTTCATCTGGCAATTCAAATCATTCCCACCAAAACTATCGCTGAGTGAGGTCAGCACTGTATCAATTCTGTTACGAGTGACTACTCTTCACTCGTTCTAACTTATCGACTGGCGCGTAAATTAAAATTTATTTACTTAATTTTAAGATTTTAGATTTTATTTTAAGAAATGGCCCAAGAAACTTTCCCACAATTAATGTTCCTCAAAATTCCCAAGGAATTTCCCACTTACTTTTACTCATAAAAATATTAATAAAAATACCCATATAAATTTTAGAAGCACGTGCGAACCACGTTTAGAAAGTAAGAAAAATATGTTAGTTGTAAACTGGAGAGGTTTAAAACGAAAGACCCTTACTTCGTTTTTTGTATAAAAAAGAAAGTTATTATGAATGGAAATTGGTTGAAAATTCTATGAACCATGACGGCTTATGGGTTTTTCCTGGCAGTTTCCATTTAGAACTAAAACGTGTTTAAGCCGGAAGGGTCACTGGATTCCCGGACCGACCCCAAAGGACAATAAACACCTAATAAAAAAAAGAGTCTCTTGTTTCCAGCCGCTCTAGTACCGGTAGATGATTCATCCAAGTGAAAATGTAAAACGAAGCGGCAGTGATCCCCACCATTTCTTCTACCCAAAAAAGGGCCCAGCGTCACCCAAAGCAAATGAAGAAGTCAGATTTTTTCCGATCCTCGAACAGGAAACTCGTTCGCTCCTGCTCGTTCGATATTTATATTTAAAAAAAATATATATATATAAAACCATTTAATTTACCTGAATAAAAGTTTTCTTATTTAAACTTTCCCAGGTTTATTCCAATAACTTAAATTACAGCACGAACCACCAATAAGGGCGTTCTGCAGCAGAGAGCCTGCGCAAAACGTCACAATTCGCAGCTATCTATATCTATTAATCTATTATTTTCTGCTCGTGCTGTCAAAATGTCCGCCATTATAGGCGCATATTTATTAATCTCCGTTAAGGCCTGATTACACGCTTTTAGGAAAATGTCCTTCTTCTCACTCTACCATGTGATTAGCCATGAATTGTCTCATTCCACATTTTCCACACATTTTACCCAGAAAATGTGCGAGAATGAGACAAACTTATGAGATAGTTATATGATAGAGTGAGAAGAAGAACATTTTCCTAAAAGCCTTTAGGCTGTGCAATGTGACGTCATAAGCCACATGATGGGGGGTAGACTGTCAGGAAGGTTGGGCTCAACAAAAATTGTACGTGGAAATCAATGCAAACTGAAATAAAAACAATTTTTCAGCGTAAGTAAGTCATAAATTTATTAATAAGTATATTTTATAAGTGCAACAATTCATTGCCGCTTATTTTGAGTACCTATTTGTCCCTTGACATACTTTTCATTTTTGAATATAAAATGAAATCTCATGAATTTGTAGGTTATTTGACCGTTTTTTGGGTTATCAACACAAATCAAAAGCTCAAATAACCTACAAATTTATGACATTTTATTTTATATTCAAAAATTAAAAGTATGTCAAAAGACAAGTGGGTACTCAAAATAAGCGGAAATGAATAATTGTTCACTTATAAAATATACTTATTAATAAATTTATGACTTACTTACGCTGAAAAATTGTTTTTATTTCAGTTTGCATTGATTTCCATGTATTTTTTGTTGAGCCCAACCTTCCTGACAGTCTACCCCCCACCATGTGGCCTGTGACGTCACACTGCACAGCCTAATCATTTCATATATTCGTCTTATCAAAAAACTGCTAAGTCTCGACCTGTTCTACACCGTTTCTTTCCAAAGTCTGCTAACAAAAATCGATCAACTTGCCCCTTTTTCCCGTCAAAAGACCAATACCAAATCTCAGTGAAAAGTTGGCAGAATTAGACAACCGCGCAACCGTAGAGGGAAGTTATGGCTTTTGCTTCAAATATAGAAATTTTCAATGTGGTAGTTCAATAAATGTAGACGTAGCGTTACAGAGAATAAATGTCGATAAGGTAGGGATCGGGTAAGTCTTACATGGCCTTAAGGGGGCCCCGTATTTATTATAGTTCCAGGCCCCATGAATCTCTAATCCGCCCCTGTTTACGTTACTCAACAGCACGGAGGAATAGTAAGGAGATCGAACTTGCTATTCAGAAATGTCAATAGAAACTGCACTTTAAGTACCTTTATTCCTTCGTGCTAAACAGTAAACAACTTACCAAAAGTATTTGAAATCCAGAAAAGCATATCTGCATGACCGAGGAAAAAACTTGACCCAATACACAAAAACAATAAAGATTTTCTATTCTCTCAATATATTTTATTAGTAACTGATGAAAAGTTACACAGCTTTTGAGTTTCTCGTAACTTTTTTCTGCTAAGCTCCGATTTTCTGGATTAGTAATACTGTTGCATGTCTCTAGCAATTTTTCTTGTAAGATTTGAAATTGGCCAGCAGTAAATACATTAATTGTAAATAGGAAAATAGCAAAAGTCGTACAACACGTGCACACGCTGAATGTTGCAATAGACTTGTATTTAAATAATTTAGTATGTATGTAATATTTATTCTGATAAAATATATAATTTCGATCCCTACCTTACCGACATTTTTTTATCTGCAACGCTACGTCTACATTTATTGAGATATCAAATTGAAAATTTCTAAAATTAAAGAAACTATGTTAAGGTATGTTTATCTGGCCTTAAATTTTTGTAAAAATAAAAAAAATGTTGAAAAAATCTTTGTTTTATAAATGTCAATATTTAGGACCAGATAAACGTACCTTAATGCTTTAGCTGCAATTTTATAAATTTTCAATTTCATATCTTAATAAATGTAGACGCAGCATTGCACAGAAAAAATGTCGGAAAGGTACGGATCGGGTAAGTCTTACATGGCCTTAAACCTTACCTGTAACGTGTATGCAATTTCATAGAAAGGAGATTCCCAGTACGGAAAATTAAACCATAAATTGAAAGGTAAAGTTCTGTCAGTTGCATTTTTCCCCTTTGACTCTAGTAAGCATAACGTATTTTGAGTAATAAATTATTGTGTTCACAATTTGGAACCATATATAAGTCTGCTGGAAGTAAAAAGATAGAAAGAAATATGTAGAAATTTGAGATAGAACTCTTTCTATCCCTACGGTTATCTAGGCTGGCGTCCCATGATTACGTCTTGCGTTGCGTCATAATGAGAGAGAAAGAGACAGAAGTATGCTTTTGTTTTCTTTTCTATCATTACGACGCAACGCAAAACGCAATCATGGGACGCCACCCTCACTTAAGTTGTAGTCCCATGTCGGCAGAAAACGTTGGCGTAAAGCAGAAACTCATGAGAGTTTCAGAAATAGGCAGATCAGTTACCGGTAATCTAATAAATTAATACCGGCAGATTAATACCGGCAGATTAATACCGGTAATCTAATAAATTATTCCGGTAATCTGATTACCGGTATCAATTACCGGAACGACGGAACGTGAACATTGAAAAATGCATGACAGTTGGCAATACGATGCGCGCGCAGCGGCAGTAGAATCTACGTCTAAAGGTGCGTTTATACCTCTGTCTGCCCGACCTGTGCAGGCAGACAATTGTCCCAGGCCGTTCACACGATCAATTTTCCGAGGAGTTTAACTCCAGAAAATGCGCGGGAATTTTAAATATGGTTAAATTATAAAGTAAAATAAACCGATTTTTTTATTGTTTAAATTAAAAATTATGATAATGAATTTCATTTTTATAATATAATATATGTAAAAGTGCATAAAATGCCCATCGCCCAACTCTCAAATGAACATTTCAGATTTCAGACGATACATCAGTTCATCATCTGTTGTCAGACTTGTCAGCAGTCAGCTTATCAATTGTTTTATGTGTTGCGGAGAGTTTATTAAGAGAAAGTTTGTAAGTAGATATTATCTCCTATTAATATATTTTATTATTATTTTGAAATTCATAGTTTGTCAATAAATTTATATGTTTGACAGCAGTTTTAAAAATACTGTGTACAAATCGAAGCCACATAACCTCTAAAATTCTATAATTGATAATTGGCAAATTTTAGAACCTTAAATTAAAAGCAATAAATAAATTTAAATAAATTAAAAAGTGATTCATATTGTTAATAATGAAAAGAATTATATAAAATCTTACGCCACTGTATGTGTAATCCATAATCAACACCAATCAACACTAAAAAAAAGACGTATTGTAAGTAAAAATTTAGATGTTATGTTGCTTCGATTTGTACACAGTATTTTTAAAACTGCTGTCAAACATATAAATTTATTGACAAACTATGAATTTCAAAATAATAATAAAATATATTAATAGGAGATAATATCTGCTTACAAACTTTCTCTTAATAAACTCTCCGCAACACATAAAACAATTGATAAGCTGACTGCTGACAAGTCTGACAACAGATGATGAACTGATGTATCGTCTGAAATCTGAAATGTTCATTTGAGAGTTGGACGATGGGCATTTTATGTACTTTTACATATATTATATTATAAAAATGAAATTCATTATCATAATTTTTAATTTAAACAATAAAGAAATCGGTTTATTTTACTTTATAATTTAACCATATTTAAAATTCCCGCGCATTTTCCGGAATCAAACTCCTCGGAAAATTGGTCGTGTGAACGGCCTGGGACAATTGTCTGCCTGCACAGGTCGGGCAGACAGAGGTATAAACGCACCTTCATTCCATTGTGGACAGACCTTCAGAAACAACAGAAATGTATCCAATATCGACCAATCAGCAGCAAAGAGCGGCATGCTCCGTACTATGTGTATTACTTCATGCCACAGCCACATAGGATCCAAAATGTCAAAAATATCAAAATAGAAATAGAATCGATAGGATCCACATTGACACGTTCCAATCATTCCACATGATTTCCACAGTAGAAAAACTTTTAGAATAAATTCTGGTACGTATATAAGTATTAAATATATAATAGAATAATTTCTTGTACGTATATGAATATTAAATATATTTTTAAAATAAAAAGAACAAAAAACAATGTACCCCTAACCCGAAGTTACCAAAATTTTTACCACCTCCGAAAAAAGAAACGAATACTTAACAGATGCTTGCTTTAATTAAATTTTTTTATTGAATTGGACTTTTTTGAATTTAATTAAGAATATGGATTTAATATATGTAGTCGTTTTTCAGAATAGGAATGATGTGTTTCAATAGGGCTCCAAAATTGAGATGGTTATCGAGAAATTTCGATTAAACACAAATTTTTTCATTTTGTTTTATTAGGCATTTTTCAATCAGACAACAATTTTTAGTTTGTGTAGCTATATATAGGTATATTTCATGCCAAAGTTTCAATTTTTCAAACCGTTGGCCAATTAAACAAAGTAGTGTACTGAAAAATCAAAATTCAACACAGATTCCGATTTCAAGAATATAAAAAACAAATCAGTGGAATTTGTGTTTTCAAAGTAAATAAATCTTAAAATAAACTATAAATAATAGGAAATTCATAATTAAAAATCTAGCAAAGTTGTTTATTTAAAGATTTATTTACTTTACAAATAAATTATAAATTAAATATATAATTATAGATTTAATAAAATATTTACTTTTTTTTTACTTAAAAAATTGAAAATTTGGTGTGAGGGCAACATGACCCTAAATATTTTGATCCGATTGAAAAATGCCTAATAATAAGAATAAAAAAGTTTCCGTTCAATATGCATTCTTAAACAAATCCAATTACAAAAAAAGTCTTTCAATTGTTTCTTGTTTCCGGCGTACTTTGTTAAATTTTTAATCTGAAATTTTCTATTATTTAAGAATGCGGATTTACGAAAGCCTCAAACCAATTAAAATTTTTCTAATCGGTTTCTTATTCCTGGTATACATTTAAAATATCAATACATTTTTTTATTTCAGATCGATGGTATGTTTTTCTTTCTACTGATTTTCGGACTTGTTTATTCGATACCTAGAATACAAATCTAAATTATAAGCAGTGCTAAAGAGTCATTTGGTAAATAATCATGTCATCAAATAACAAAATGTGGGAATTACTAACGCAAGAGGTCAAGGCAGGAAACTTGAAGGAAGTGAAACGAATCACTGGGATTGTAACTTCTTTAAGTGAATGGCGTACAGGTTTTGATTGTCTTTATAATTGTATCAACTCCGGTCAAATAGAAATAGCTAAATTTCTAATAAATAATAGTTGTCCAGTTAACACTTATTTTAAAGATAAAATGTTGATCAATGCGGCCGTTGTGAAGGGAGATGAGGAAATAGTGCAAATGCTTCTTCAAAAAGGAGTTAAATTCGCTGGAAAAGATTATAAAGGACTGACACCACTCGCCTCGCTCGCCGCGTATCGCTTTTCCGTCAGTGAACAGTACACTAAAATTTTCAACCTAATTGTCCCGAAATTAAACATAAATTTCAAACATCCAGAAAATGGCTATACAGCCCTCCATTATGCTGCAGAAGTGGAAAACCACGATATTATACCACTTCTCGTAGTCAATAAGTGTTTTTTAAACGCTAGATCAGCTCAAGGCTTAACAGCATTGCATCTTGCAGCCCTGAAAGGTAATTCTCAGATTGTTTCGCTGCTTCTTGGCTACAAAGCAAAGCATAATATTCTATCCCAAAAGAATGAAACTGCTTTATGTCTAGCTGTTCAAAGTGGAGACATTAGAACAATTGAAGTTCTCCTAAATCGAACACTTCAATCTAATCAAGGACGTTTACAAGAGCCACTTTTAGTCTATCATGCTGCAGTTACAGGAAACATAGCGATAATTGAATTGCTCTTACTTCATAAAGCCAGCATTAATGATTACTCACCCGAGACAGGAAAAACAGCGTTGCACGTTGCTTGTGAAATCGGCAACGAAGATATTGTCGGTCTTCTTTTAAAGAAAGGTGCTAATCCAAAAGCAGTTGTGAATAGCAAAGCAGTTGAAGAAAAGAAAGGGAAAGCAGTTAAAGAAAAGAAAAAGAAAACAGCTGAAAAAAATAAAGGAAAATCTGTTGGAACCACACCTCTGCATATTGCAGCCAAAGCGGAAAATGAAGGAATGATCAATCTTTTATTACAACGTGGTGCTCTGCCTGGAGCTGTAGATGAACTTAACAGAACTCCTCTACACCTCGCTGTTGAAACTGGATCTTTGCCCATAGTTAGCACTCTTTTAAAAAGCAACTACGGTGACAATTGTAACCATATGTCTTTGTTTACACAAGAAAAGGAAAAAGGTTTCACACCTCTTCATATCGCCGTGGAAAATGGAAGTGAGGACATCGTGAAATTATTTTTAGACCAGGAAATTCCTGTTGAAATGCCAACGACAACGGGATTAAAGTCTCTTCATATTGCAGTTCAGAAGAAATTCCAGAGGATTGTCACACTTCTGTTAAAATACAGTGCGGATGTCAATGCAGCAGGACAATCAGAGTTTGAAACTCCCTTGTATCTTGCAGCGGAAGTAGGAGATTTGCAAATCATTCAAGCCCTATCTGAAGCTTCAACGACACGCTCCTTTAATTGGACAGAGGCTTATTTTCCCCTCTATGTCGCAGCTCATCAGGGACACTATGAAGTAGTGAAAATGCTTTTATGTAAAGGAGTCAATCCGAATGAGAATTTTGGAACGTATTTATCTCCTTTGCACGCTGCTGCTCATAAAGGACACAAGCAAGTCGTAGAACTACTTCTCGAATACGGAGCAGAAATTAATCCAACGAATGCTGGAGCTGATCCAATATCTACACCTCTTCTTGCTGCTCTTCATGCAAGACATGAAGAAATAATAATTTTGCTTCTGAATCGCGGCGCTAAAGTCAACGTAAGACTAGGGTCACGACCTAAAATGATTCCACTCGGTGTCGAACGCCTACTCACCTGCGGAGATTACATAGATTCAGAAATACAAGGCAATAAATCAAAAGTTGGATATACTCCACTACACTTTGCCGTGGCAACCGAGAGCATGTCTCTAATCAAACTTCTTTTAAATTTGGGAGCAAATGTGAACG
>UCOH01011548.1:20177-32474 GCA_900474275.1 Synergus japonicus | reverse complement strand
TTTTTTAATTCATCATAGTTTTCACGAATTTTCGAGAAGACTTTTTGTCGCAGTTTTGATGATAATTTGGTACATATTACATAGCATGCTATCTCAGCCTATTTAAATAAAATAATTATTTTTGCAATAAACTATGCTTTAATATTTCTAAAAAGTAATGTATCTTTTTTATGAATGGTCACGTCAAAAAACTATCTTACGTTTTTGCCGACTTGGATACCAAAGTTCATCAGAAAGACTTCAAAATTTTGAAATCTCATCTATGAAGATAAATATAACATAATATAAATTTCACTATCATTTTCGTAATCAGCACGTCAATATACGTAAGTGTACGTAGGATCAAATAAATCCGGAGTAACCCCCCACTATTCGGAACTATATCCTAATTTAAGTTAAATAAGAAATAAGAAGGCAAAGACTCAAAGTACGTGAAAACTAACCATCAAAGATTCATCTAAATATAGAACCTTCGTATCTTTGATGTGTTTTGCAACATTTTTTGTCTCAATAATGAAAGCAAAATCCTCTCCATCTTGAATTTTTTCTGTATAAAAACCTTCTAAGGCCTGAATGAAATCCTCGACATTGTCAGGATTTTGGTATTGAGACATTCTAGCTTCAGTCATACGTCCTCTAAATCCATCAATCGTTAATTTGACCGTGGGGAAGCTGTAATGTAAATATATAAAATCAAGGATATATGAAATAACACGGAGAAAAATGGAAGTTAGCGGTTTAGCAACCTTTACACAAATTCAGTAAAGAAAACTTTTATTATAAGTCAGAGACCAAAAATACAGGAATCATTCCTAAACTATTTAGGAATGATTACTATATGTTTGGACTCTGTCTTATAATAAAAGTTTTCTTTACTGAATTTGTGTAAAGGTTGCTAAACCGCTAACTTCTATTTTTCTCCGTGAAAATAGTTTTAAATTCAGGGAAATTGCACTTCATTGTAATGAAATTTTTGTAATATTACTGTAATGCATATTACCGCCATATAGATTTCAAAGATTGATATCAATCCCTGTTCGGGATTTGATCTTAGAGGGGAGGAGGGAGCAGGACTAAGTCCGAGTGAGGGAGAGGGAAATAGGAGGATGGGGTAGGAAGTATCTTTTGAGTAAAGACTCGTCTTTTTTTTAGTAATTAATGGATAATTTATTTAAGGAAGAAAAATCGAGTTTACACAAAACGGAGTAGCCAAAGGTTCGTGTCGCTTGACAATGCTAAAAGGTAAGACTAAACGGTAGCGGGTAGATTTGGGTCGGAGCAGATAGTCCGGCGTCCCAAAGTCTCGGAGGGCCTCCAAAAAGGTCGTGCAGTGAAAAGACAGAAGAGGGGATTATGATGCCTGACCTAAAGGGTTCTGATGGTGAGGGAAAGACCTTTTTGGTGGGAGATACGCGGAGACCGTTTCCTCGGTACCCGCGCTTCTGAGTCCCCGTTCGCGATGTTTTAACCGAGTGAGTAGAAATTGTCTTCGCCGCGTGGTAGTCAGACCTAAGTCTGAGTATTTTGAGACGAAGATTATTTCTACTTTTACCTAAATTAGTTCTATTTTAATTTTAGCTCTTATTTTATATTTTCTATTTATTTTATTTAATTTCTAATTCCGAGGTAGCAATGTCGTTGGGGATTTTTGCGCCTGGGCGTATATCAACAATATTTACTAAAATAAAAAAAGGTTTTGTTACAAGTAAGGAATAATTATAGGCTATCTTTTGCACTTGATCGAGGGGTTGATCACTCGAATTTTTAGTATACACCGGATTATAAATTTCAAGATTCATGATTGAGTATATACAAGATTTTAAGAGTGCCCAAAAAAACGTCCAATGTTCCAAATACGTCCTAAAAACGTCTTTGGAACATTGGACGTTTTTTGGCTTGACATAGGACGTTCTAGAAACGCCTTTCAATTTTTTTCCCACTGGGTGATCAACTTAAAGTTTTAAACGTATTTTTCTTTAAACTGCATTTTTCATATGTCCCGCCATGATATCTCAAAAAATATGATAAAATTTGCTTTAACTTTAATTTTAGAAATTTTCAATTTGATTTCAAAAGCAAGCAAATGTCGGGAAGGTATGGATCGGATAAGTAATACATGGCCTTAAGAATCTGTTCAAATGTTAATATGTATCAAAAATTCAAGAATACTGCGTGTTCATGGTTCACCAAAAAAATTTCTAATAAACGCAAAAAAAAAACTGTTACATGGAATGATCCCCTGAAAGACTTCTTTTATGGCCTCTCATGTTTTAAACTTAAAGTGTCTCTTTTCCAATCATTTAAATAGTATTGCAAAAAAGGGTAGTTTATTAATTACCACAGTTTCACGTTATCCAATATTTCAGTGAATTTTGCTGTTGTGTCACGACACAATTTTAAGATTAATTTCTCTGCTCTATCTAATTGAATGTGGTCGACATTTCGTTCACAAGTATGATTTTCTGATTCAAAATAAGATCCATCTTCATTGGCATAAACTTTTGCACGACACCCGTTTTCGCGATATCCGCAGTAAAAAATTGAATTGTTATCCGTTGACTGATAGTACAGTTTTTTTTTAAAAAGGCATTTAATTGAACCTTTTAATTTTCCTTTCAGGTAATACATCTAAAAAATATATATAATATAAACTACTATACTTTGATTTTAGGAACCATATGTTTAAATCGAGAAAATAGTCCAGAAGTATAATAAAATCAGTTTAATATTATTATTGAAAATTTACAGTACCGTCGGAAATTGCTCGTATGATTGGCGCAAGCACTATTAAAAATCACTGCTGGCTTTGAACTACGATAACTCGGTGAATAAAAGATAGAATATTTTCAAAAACACAGTTGGAAAGCTTATCAAATTCCACGTCGAGTGGTGCTAAGCAGATTTTTCTCTGATCTTCTAAAAAGAATACAGCACGTGAGAAGTTTTTAAAAAAAAGTCAATATTTTCACAAATTTTTTATCTCTAATTCAACTTTTTTCATGACCTAGGGTAATTGTTGCAAACATTTGAAAATTACACGACATAGAGCCTAAAACTTTATCTTTAGTTTAAGTTTAGTTTGAGTTAAATTTTAATCGACGATCATGGCTCTCGGCCGGTCTGCTGCTCGCCTCCTTCAAATACGATTGAACATTTTTAATCGTATCTTGAGAACCAATAAAGATTTTTTTAAGTTTCTTTGGCTTAAATTAAAGATAAAGTTTTAGCTTTTATGTTGTATAATTTTCAAATTTTTGCAATAATTTTCCTAAGTCATGCAAAAAGTTGAATTCGAGGTACAAAATTTGTGAAAATCTTGACTTTTTTTAAAAAAACTTCTCACGTGCTGTATTATTTTTAAGAGGTCAAAGAAAAATCTGCTTTGTACTACTCGCGTGAAATTTCATATGCTTTCCAACTGTTTTTTTTTTAATATTCTATCTTTTTTTTTAAACTGAGTTATCATAGTTGAAAGCCAGCAGTGATTTTAAATAGTGCTTGCGCCAATCGAACGGACAATTTCCGACGGTACTGTACATTAAAATTTTTTATACTTTTATAAAACTTGGAAAATATAAAACAACAAATTTTAAACATTTATATACTATCACCTCACCTTCTCCTCATCATATTCATCTTTACTGTACTCATCAAGGGTTTCGTTGACAATTTTTTTTATTTCACAATTAGTTTTCATTTTTGGTTGACAATTTCTAAAGATATATTTGACATATATTAGATAAAGAAGAAACTTATGCTGAGTTAAAAAAAATGAAAAAAAATGTCTTAAAAAAAAATGTTTAATTAAGAACATGGTTTATTCGTCGATATATTATAGATACACTTATAAATAATCGAAATTTGTAAATTTTAACGCATATATAACAAATAAAATTTCGCACGCACGCGGGGGGAATCTAACGCACGAACCTACGGGACACAAAAGTCCAGCGCCCTAACCACGACCCTACGCTCTCGAGATAGTGGTCTTACATTTCTTCCAAGGTATACTCTCAATAATCCGAGCATACACAAATATTAAATTGAACAACCATTTAGTAGATGGGCATATAAAATTTGTTAGTCCGAGCACAATGATATCTCACCCCTTTTGAATTTTTATTTAAACATTCATCTTGTAAAATTTATTTCCAGTAATTCCTTTGCTTGCATAATAAAACAATTTGTTGAGACATAAAAATAATATTGTTTTAGCCACGGAAATTTGGTTTCGACAAGAAAATGGTTCAAGAAAATTATTTTGTTCCCATTATTACTAAATTTGTTTTCCTCTAGTGAAAGATTAACAAAAGTATTGCGTTGAAAACAATATGTACTATTCATTGAATGCATGAAGATATAAAATAGTTTTGGTTTTTTCATTTGTCAACTAATCCTCACTTCTATGAAACTTAAATTGAAAATACCTGTTTTTTGTTGATTGAATTAAGATGCAAAATGTAATTGAGGAATGTTCTAAATGTAGAAAATAACAAATCTTTTAAAAATTTGTTGTATACTTTTATGTATTCAATTTGCAATAAAATAAAATATGAACTTTTAAGTAATGATATTCCTCAAACATTAAAATCATAATTTTATACATCATTATTAAAACTACATGCCCTTGAAAGAGGAGTTAAAAATACATAAAAAGCTATAAGATTTTTAAAAGAGAACTTAAAAATTCTACGAATACTATGGAGCTTTAAAAGAGACGTTACTAAAACTGAAGAACATAGAGGGAAGATCTTTAAAGTAGGGGATAAAGATTATTAGAAGCAAAATAGAATGAAAATATCTTTTGGAGATGCTAAGTAGGAGCTAGTAGAGTAAGTAGCTGCAAAGTAGAGGCAATACTTCCACTAGGAGCGTCAAAGTAAGGCCTATATTTTGACTCGGGTAGTACATAAGAAAATTAATTAAAGTACATTCATGTACTCAGAAGTGAATTAAACATAACATTTTTTAAAATTGATAAATTTACCTTTTAGAGAAGACTTTTTCCAAAAAAATATTCGACACTCAAGAAGTGGAATTTTAGAAATCAATAAATACCTTAATTTCGAAATTTTATTCGATCAATGAAAATATTTTAACTTTTCATCTAACTTGTCACATTTGTCTGGCAGTTTTTTTTTTAAATAATAGTTGAAGTTTCAGATAAGTTGATATATTGATGTCATACTTCATGAACCTGCAGTCTATTCTTTTTTTTAAATTTTAAATAGTATGTTATTCATTTATCAAATACACATATATTCGAAAAGAGAGATTTCTCAGGATTTCTGCAAATGTAATTTATATTTCGTTTAAAATATCGTTTCAAATATATATATTTGATGAATGTATAACATACTATTTGAAATTTAAAAAAAAGAATAGACTGCAGGTTCATGAAGTATGTCACCAATATATCGAGTTCTTTTAAAGCTTCAACTGCCACATATTTATAAAAAAAAAGTGACAGACAAGTGTGAAAATTTAGATGAAAAGTTCAAATATTTTCTTTGATAGAATAAAATTTCTAAATTAAGGTATTTATTGATTTCTAAAATTCCACTTCTTGAGTGTCGAATATTTTTTTGGAAAAAGTCTTCTCTAAAAGGTAAATTTATCAATTTTAAAAAATGTTATGTGTAGTTGCTAACATTTTTAATGAAAGAATAACATTTAAAATTAAAATATACAATGCTTTTAGAGTCATCCCAATTTTTAGCGATTTTAAATTTGTTAATATAATAATGTATCGTTAACCTTATTTGACATATTTGTTTTTGTTAGAGTTTTTTATTTATAATGGCTTTAATACATGAGAAATAAGAGAAACAATAATATTTTGTTATAGCTTCATACATTTAGTCATATTCTCCTGACATTTTTTTTATCGCTCTGTTTCAGAAAACAGATTCCATGGTCCTATTAATTAACTACTTCTGAGTTATTTCGTGTTGAAAGAATCTTCTGAAATTATGGTGTTTTTTCACAAAGGTTATGCATATTATCCTGACAAAAGAAATCAGAAAATATACAGGTCATTTTTCAAATTTATTTTTGATGTTTCATGATTTTAGAATATTTTGTTTTACCCACAGCTCCTAATGGACTAGCATTTTAAAACCACTAATAAATTTACATAAGTGAATTCCACAAATTCACACTTGCTCCGGAATTATTAAAAATTATTTAGAATTTCCTGGCATCCTAGAAAATTATCTAAAATTTTTTAGAATTGTTTTCAATCTTTTAGAATCCTTTATAACTATTTTCACATCTTTCGGATTTGTGGAAATTCTTCTGATTTTATATTTTATAACTTTCAATTGTATTTCTTTGTTAACATTTTTTTTGAGATTTCATTGGAATTTATAATCATTCCATTTGAAAGAAACTTGTAAACATTGCAAATGAGAAACTGTTAATGTAGGAATTATAAAATTTTAATTATTTTAACTTGTAAATTATAAATTATTTCGTAAAAAAATATGTATTTATGTAGATGTGTTCGTCGAACTGGCAGATTAAGATGTCACGGCTCCATTATAAAAACGAATGTTGGGTTTGAGCAAAGGAAAAATGGAGAACACACTTGCAATATTCTCTCATCCTGTGCAGAAAATAATAAGCTTGCTAGGATTGAGATGATCGAACGCTGTAAGGACGCTACCAAGCAATTAAAGGATATTTTCGACTCAGTCGTCAGAGAGTAATTATACTCATATCATTTATTCATATTTATATACGTTCATTTCTGATTTAGTATTCTATAGCTCTTCAACATAAAAGAACATGATCAAAATTTCTGTTCTGATCGGAGTTCTCTTAGCCCCCAAAATAGTTTTTCACAAATTCTACTAACATTTTTCGATAAACTCAAAAACCAAAATACTGCAACAATTGAATTATGCCAAGAAAATTTTGAAATTTAAAACTTCGAGAGTTGTGGGAGTTCTGATCGGAGATCTAGTAGCCCCCTAAATAGTTGTTCAATAATATATTCTCTTTGATGAGAATGTAAAAAAATCTAATATTTTTCGATAAACTCAAAAACCAAAATACTGCAACAATTGAAGTATGCCCAGAATATTTTGAAATTTAAAACTTCGAGAGTTCCGGGAGTTTCGATCGATGTTCTGGTATAGAGTATGTTTTCTAAATCAAGCTAATGGGTTTTAAATCAGTATTGTTTTTATAGTTATACCATTTATGTAGACGAAGGTTTATTGACTCTTATTAGCTAAAAATATTTATTATCATGAACTTATAATTGGTATAACAAATTTGCTCTTATTTTGTATTTTGGTATTTCTAATTTCTAATTAGGGTGATATGACCAGTGAATGTACACCCACCAGTGAATGAACATTGCTATGAAGAGTCCTAATTTTAAAACTAGGCCAATATTAATATTTGGATTTTTCATAGCAATGTTCATTCACTGGCGGGTGTTCATTCACTGGTCATGTCACCATATTAGAAATTTTATTACTCTAATTTCTAACAGAATTTTGGTATTTCTAATTTGCTCTAGTTTACTCTTATTTTCCATTAAAATACATTTAAAGAGACAACCTTGGCATATATGTTTTAAAAAATCTGTACATTTTGATTTTCATTGTCTTTTTAAATTTATTATTAAAAGATGCAATATTCTAGTGAAAAGTTACAACTAGAATTTTTAACAAAGAGCCAGCATTTAATTTTCATTTGATTCGGGCACTTATGCTAAAATTACGAATATTTATACAAAATCATTAAACAAAATTTAAAGATATAAAAAGTAATAAATAAAGAGTAAAGCGCCGCGCCAACGCGCTCGAGACTGCTGGGCCTCTCGCTCTGCGGAACTTCTTAGGACTAATTTATCGTATCAATTATGAATATTTATTGTTTATTAAACTGCTCCCTACATCATACAGGGTTGAGACTGTTATTAAAGTTTTCTAATTCCTGCATTAAAGTAATTGCAGGGACGTAATATTTCCACGTAGGTACAATACATTAGATAGAAATTTATTTCCTTAATATTATGACCCTACAATGACTGTAATGCAGGAATTAGAAAACTTTAATGACAGTCTCAACCCTGTATGATGCAGGGAGCAATTTAATAAATAATAAATAAACAAAGTCAATAATAAATAGACAAAGTCAAATTCAGAGGGTGGTACAATGGAGGAATGTAGTAATTAAGGGTATGCAAAAAATTCGTAACCCTAAATCTGATTGGGGTAGATTGGGTAGATTATAATTCAGGTCGGGTTCTAGTTTCACACAAAAGCTCAAAAGTTTTCGGATTCCTAAATACTTTGTAGTTTTCTAAACTTTTTGGTTTTTGAAGAAGTTAAATTTCTTGAAGATTATTAAAACCCGGAAAATCTCAACATAATCCGATTCAAGGTTTCATTTTTTTTTTGTATACCCTTAATAATAATCAGAGCGACAACTCCGGGTCCAGGGTTGTACATATTTGCCATTTTTGTACATTTTTTAGTAAAAAATATACAATAAAATAGATAGTTAAAATAATTTTTTCAATTTTTATAAAGGATCCCACACAAAATGTATGGTAAAAATCTTTCCGTAGAATTGGCTGTAACTTTCAGAAAATAATGATCTGTAATTCTGAACAAAAGTTTTCTCTGGTAGAACAAGATCCTATCATCAGTTTCCGAGATATGTGATCTAGAAATACCAGATTTTAAAATAATTTTACTAAATGATAACATACGAAAATATTCATAGAGTCTCTCCAGCTTTTTAGAAATGTTTGCCTGGATGTGTTTAGTGGACTGTTATATTGACAATCTATAGCCTGTGGTCCACAAAAAAAAACATTCGACCTTAATATTTTAGAAAAAAGATCATTATTCTAAAGGAAAAGATCCGAAAAATATTGATAGAGTCTTTCCAGCTTTGTAGAAATGTTTGGTACTGCCTGTGCGTGTTTGGGGGGATGTTGTGATGACAATTTATTGCCTGAAGTAAAAAAAATCATTGGAACAGTGAACCCAATATTTTCGAAAAATGATCACTCGGTTGTTTCATATTCAAACTTCTTGTACCGTCGTTGTATTATATAGGGAATTTAGTTTTGATACTTACCATTCCATGCAACGCAGTGCCTCTTGTATCGAAATACCATCCAACCCCCCCCCCATGCCCCGCTTTACAAAATAGTCCACGAATTGCAGTATTCGCATGAGTTTTTAAAATTTTTCCAAGAATTTTAGTTTTGAATACCTTGTTTTAGACAGAGGCAAAATAGAATTAAGTATCATTTTTATGTTCATTAAACCTGAAAAATATTCTAATGAGCTTTAAGTTTTATCTCTAACTTATTCTACGCATAGTTTCAGCTAGGATACTTGAAAATCTGGTACTTCTAGAGTCCAGAGCTAGGAAACTGTTACATCGTAACAATTTTTTGCTATATTTTTCATTTTACTTTGTTTTTGAAGCTGTGTTCTAAGAACCGTCTATCCAAGGCCAAAATTGTATAGAAGCCTTTCTAGCTTGCCTAAGGTCTAAAATTTATAACTAGCAGCTGTTTCTACATTTTTTATATCTTTATAATTTAAAGCCTCGATAATTTTGTTAATTTTTTTATCTTTTTATGCTTATTGCTCAGACGTGCCTTTGTCGTCATAGTTAAGGATTTAATCTTCGATCCTCTGTAAATGGTTTTATGGCACTGACCATCATAAAAACTCAGGTATAACCATGAGGCTAACAGCTTATTTTTAGTTTTTACCCAATTTTTACCAATAGGAATAAAATCCCCTCTCTGTAAAGACTCAAACTCTCTTTAAATACTTCTGACAAACTTCAACTTAGTTTAGATACCTTTCGGCTAACGAACTGTAAACCTCCGAGCGAGAGCACGAACCTCTTCTTGTCTTTGAATAATAAATAGTTGTTAATACAAATACAGTGTCTTTTCAATCACATAATTTATTAACCTAAATACATTATTTAGTCACACACACACAAACAGAAACTAATCATAGGATCTTGTTTTTCCAGAGGAAACTTTTGTTCGGAATTACGATAAAATTATTTTCTGAAAGTTACAGTCAATTCTACGGAAAGATTTTTGCCATACATTTTGAGCTGGGTTCTTTTTGTTTTAAAGTTGAGGTGGAATTTAGGGGCTCCTTCAAAAGCGGGGCCCTGAGATTCAGCTCCTCCAACCCCCCCACCCCTTAATCCGGTCATGATAATATTGTATATTTATGCTTAATAAAGGTTTGAAGATAAAGGAAAACCCACTCGAATGTCATATAAACCTGAAAAGCAAGCTATGTTGAGATACAGAAGAAAAATGGGTTTAAAACAGCCAAAATCCTTATACAATTTGGCTGAACTACTCTTTTTTACGCCGGATCTTTTAGAAATATTGCAAGCAGTTGTGACAAAAGATGGTGAAACAGCACTAATTTTTTCGAGTGATAAGTTGTTGGCACAACTCAACAAAGAAGTAGAACTTTTGATGGATGGAACCTTTAAAGTAAAAATAAGTTACATTATCGTATAGCTAAAAAATTTCTAGTACTACACGGAGAAAATGCTACACTAACCATTACTCTAGGATACATTACTCAGTCGTGTGTTCACCTTTTGTTTTCGGCCACACGACTGAATAGGGTATCCTAAAGTAATGGTTAGTGTAGCGTTTTCTCCTTGTAGGAGGGTATTCTATTTACCATATATACATATGGTCCATTCCATACAAAATTTACAATAAAAAATTCATTTCGCGCTATCGAGCTCGATGTTCGTTTGCCCGGCAGGATCAGGCGATCGCTTGTCATTCGAGCGTGAGAGCTAAAGTTCAAAAATTCATTACAGACACAATTTTCAACGATGCATTCCCAAATTTTGGGAACAGTGACTAAAGCGTGTCGGGTGTAGTTCCTAATAGTGATTACCTCCGATTTCTTTGTTACTACGTATACTTATGCATTTTGCTGCGCTGATTACGAAAATGATAGTAAAAGTTGGTGCAAATTTTAATTTAATGAGAAAAACCATAAAAGCCCCATAAAATCATGTTTTTTTGTGATTATCTCAGTTAATATTCTAAATTACAAAAATGTTTCAAACAAAAGCTGTAGATCTCATTGAAATACACTCATTGACCGATCCACGGCACGGCCCGTGTCTTGTGTGCCGTCGATCGGTCGAGATTATAATAGCTCGAGCCAGCACTCTGACGTAACCACTCAGGGCTGCATATATGTACACTTTAAAATTCGATAATTCCCATACTACGCAGGCTACGCATTGCGGCGCTGTCTTCGAGGTCACTTCGAGCGCCGGCACTTCAGTATAGGCCGTCAAGGGATGTTCGGGGGGGACGTAGAATCAGCCAAGCGTAAAAACTGCCGTGGATCGGTCGATAAGTGTACATATTTTTTGTTTCAAACATTTTTTTCTACGATTGACATTTTTCGAGAAAATCAATGATAAAAAAATTACAATCATATCTCCAATTCTTTTGGTTTGGTACCTATACTTACGCTATTACTATTCCCTTTAGTATTCCCTTTGCCATTTCCCTTTGCCATTTCCCTTTACCATGCCCTTTTCCATTCCCTTTGCCACTCCCTTTGCCGTTTCCATTACCATTTCTCTTTACCATTCCCTTTGCAAAATTCCACCCCCTCCAACTAGGCAAGCTTTAGAATGATCTCGTTAAAATTTGGTGTGGTAACTACCACTCAATAGGACAAAACTTTGTGCAAGTTTGACCCGATCGGATGAAATCGGTTTCAAAAGTGTGTTCACTTGAAATGAAATCCCCCATATGTTTAATTTCAGATAATTCCTAGGATTTTAAACAGAAAGTGCCAACTCTACACAGTGATTATGCGTATAATGGATAAGGTACATAAATTCCTAACATTCTCATGTTTTATGATTAAAGTAACTTCACCAAAAAGAAAGTATTTAATAATTTTAATAAATCTTTCTTTAGACATTGTAATTAAACACACATTAATTTTCCGGGTATACAGGGTGTCCCACCACCTATACAACGACTTTGAAGCTTTACTGTGCCCAAATTAAGGCCCAGATCAAAATTTTCCAGAAGACTTTTCTGTTTCTTTTTTTGTGCTCTATCACATATTACCGGTAGTTGTGTAGGTGGAGGGACACCCTGTATATGTAATATATTAAAACCTATACATAAAATTATATTTTAATCACTGCACTTCAATTGATTTTAAAATATATGGACACCATTTTAAAATTGTAGGCAGTCTGTGCTTTATTCATCCTTATGTCCAGACG
>UCOH01011548.1:0-20157 GCA_900474275.1 Synergus japonicus | reverse complement strand
GCCGAGAGGTATGCCAACTCGGGTGATGCACCTAGAGGTATGCCTCTAGGCGTGTGCCGGAACTAATTGGTATGCCACTAGCCCGGACTTTCCCGCGTTGCCGAGAGGTAATCCAACTCGGGTGATGCACCTAGAGGTATGCCTCTAGGCGGGATGCTGGACCTATTGGTATGCCACAGGCCAGTTTGTTCGAGAGGTGGTATGCCACCCCCAAACGATCTGACGATTTTTCGTCGTGCTCGCGTTTTTATATCCTTGGGGCCTGAAGGGTCGGATGGTGAGGGAAAAACTCTTTCGGTGGGAGATGCGCGGAGGACGTTTCCTCGATACCCGCGCTTCTGAGTCCCCATTCGCGATGTTTTACCCGAGTGAGTAGAAATTGTCTTCGCCGCGCGGTAGTCAGACCTAAGTCTGAGTATTTTGAGGCGAAGATTATTTCTACTTTTCCCTAAATTAATTCTATTTTAATTTTAGCTTATTTTTTATTTAAATTTAATTCCGAGATAGCAATGTCGTTGGGGTTTTTGCGCCTGGGCGTATATCATATGTCACCAATATATCGAGTTCTCTTAAAGCTTCAACTGCCACATATTTATAAAAAAAAAATGTGAAAGACAAGTGTGACAAGTTAGATGAAAATTTCAAATATTTTCTTGGATAGAATAAAATTTCGAAATTAAACTATTGATTTCTAAAATTCTACTTCTTGAAAGGGGGGAGTGTCGAATATTATTTTGGAAAAAGTCTGCTCTAAAAGGTAAATTTATCAATTTTAAAAAATGGTATGTTTAATTCACTTCTGAGTACATGAATGTACTTTAATGAATTTCTTATGTGTAGTTGCTAACATTTTTAATGAAAGAATAACATTTAAAATTAAAATATACAATGCTTTTAGAGTCATCCCAATTTTTCGCGATTTTAAATTTGTTAATATAATAATGTATCGTTAACCTTATTTGACATATTTGTTTTTGTTAGAGTTTTTTATTTATAATGGCTTTAATACATGAGAAATAAGAGAAACAATAATATTTTGTTATAGCTTCATACATTTAGTCATATTCTCCTGACATTTTTTTTATCGCTCTGTTTCAGAAAACAGATTCCATGGTCCTATTAATTAACTACTTCTGAGTTATTTCGTATTGAAAGAATCTTCTGAAATTATGGTGTTTTTTCACAAAAGTTATGCATATTATCCTGACAAAAGAAATCAGAAAATATACAGGCCATTTTTCAAATTTATTTTTGATGTTTCATGATTTTAGAATATTTTGTTTTACCCACAGCTCCTAATGGACTAGCATTTTAAAACCACTAATAAATTTACATAAGTGAATTCCACAAATTCACACTTGCTCCGGAATGTTTAAAAATTCTTTAGAATTCCCTGGCATCCTAGAAAATTATCTAGAATTTTTTAGAATTGTTTTCAATTTTTTAGAATTCTTTATAACTATTTTCACATCTTTCGGATTTGTGGAAATTCTTCTGATTTTATATTTTATAACTTTCAATTGTATTTCTTTGTTAACATTTTTTTTGAGATTTCATTGGAATTTATAATCGTTCCATTTGAAAGAAACTTGTAAACATTGCAAATGAGAAACTGTTAATGTAGGAATTATAAAATTTTAATTATTTTAACTTGTAAATTATAAATTATTTCGTAAAAAAATATGTATTTATGTAGATGTGTTCGTCGAACTGGCAGATTAAGTTGTCACGGCTCCATTATAAAAACGAATGTTGGGTTTGAGCAAAGGAAAAATGGAGAACACACTTGCAATATTCTCTCATCCTGTGCAGAAAATAATAAGCTTGCTAGGATTGAGATGATCGAACGCTGTAAGAACGCTACCAAGCAATTAAAGGATATTTTCGACTCAGTCGTCAGAGAGTAATTATACTCATATCATTTATTCATATTTCTATACGTTCATTTCTGATTTAGTATTCTATAGCTCTTCAACATAAAAGAACATGATCAAAATTTCTGTTCTGATCGGAGTTCTCTTAGCCCCCAAAATAGTTTTTCACAAAATTCTACTAACATTTTTCGATACACTCAAAAACCAAAATACTGCAACAATTGAAGTATGCCCAGAAAATTTTGAAATTTAAAACTTCGAGAGTTGTGGGAGTTCTGATCGGAGACCTAGTAGCCCCCTAAATAGTTGTTCAATAATATATTCTCTTTGATGAGAATGTAAAAAAAATCTAATATTTTTCGATAAACTCAAAAACAAAAATACTGCAACAATTGAAGTATGCCCAGAATATTTTGAAATTTAAAACTTCGAGAGTTCCGGGAGTTTTGATCGATGTTCTGGTATAGAGTATGTTTTCTAAATCAAGCTAATGGGTTTTAAATCAGTATTGTTTTTATAGTTATACCATTTATGTAGACGAAGGTTTATTGACTCTTATTAGCTAAAAATATTTATTATCATGAACTTATAATTGGTATAACAAATTTGCTCTTATTTTGTATTTTAGTATTTCTAATTTCTAATTAGGGTGACATGACCAGTGAATGTACACCCACCAGTGAATGAACATTGCTATGAAGAGTCCAAATATTAAAACTAGACCAATATTAATATTTGGATTTTTCATAGCAATGTTCATTCACTGGGGGATGTTCATTCACTGGTCATGTCACCATATTAGAAATTTTATTACTCTAATTTCTAACAGAATTTTGGTATTTCTAATTTCCTCTAGTTTACTCTTATTTTCCATTAAAATACATTTAAAGAGGAAACCTTGGCATATGTTTTAAAAAATCTGTACATTTTGATTTTCATTGTCTTTTTAAATTTATTATTAAAAGATGCGATATTCTAGTAAAAAGTTACAACTAGAATTTTTAACAAAGAGCCAGCATTTAATTTTCATTTGATTCGGGCGCTTATGCACAAATTACGAATATGTATACAAAATCATTAAACAAAATTTAAAGATATAAAAAGTAATAAATAAAGAGTAAAGCGCCGCGCCAACGCGCTCGAGACTGCTGGGCCTCTCGCTCTGCGGAACTTCTTCGGACTAATTTATCGTATCAATTATGAATATTTATTATTTATTAAACTGCTCCCTACATCATACAGGGTTGAGACTGTCATTAAAGTTTTCTAATTCCTGCATTAAAGTAATTGTAGGGATGTAATATTTCCACGTAGGTACAATACATTAGATAGAAATTTATTTCCTTAATATTATGACCCTACGATGACTGTAATGCAGGAATTAGAAAACTTTAATGACAGTCTCAACCCTGTATGATGCAGGGAGCAATTTAACAAATAATAAATATTCATAATTGATACGATAAATTAGTCCGTAGAAGTTCCGCAGAGCGAGAGGCCCATCAGTCTCGAGCGCGTCGGCGCGGCGATTTACTCTTTATTCAATTTCTCGAAAACAACAAAAAACGGCAAGTTGAATTTCACAGCATCGAAAGATAAAGCCTTAACCTTAGTACCTTCGCAGTAGCACGAAACAGGAAAAAATCAAAAAAATTCAAGAAATTCTCCTTTCCCTATCTCGGTCAATTTTTATCCAATCTAGAAAATCTTTTTCCTCTAAAGTTATACCTATAGTAGGTCTATACATTACCCAAATTTGAGTTCGATGAGACAAAGTCAAATTCAGAGGGTGGTACACTGGAGGAATGTAGTAATTAAGGGTATGCAAAAAATTCGTAACCCTAAATCTGATTGGGGTAGATTGGGTAGATTAGAATTCAGGTCGGGTTCTAGTTTCACACAAAAGCTCAAAAGTTTTCGGATTCCTAAATACTTTGGAGTTTTCTAAACTTTTGGGTTTTTGAAGAAGTTAAAATTCTTGAAGATTATTAAAACCCGGAAAATCTCAACATAATCCGATTCAAGGTTTCATTTTTTTTTTATACCCTTAATAATAATCAGAGCGGCAACTCCGGATCCAGGATTGTACATTTTTGCCATTTTTGTACATTTTTTAGTAAAAAATATACAATAAAATAGAGAGTTAAAATAATTTTTTCAATTTTTATAAAGGATCGCCACACTCTAGTAGAACAAGATCCTATCATCAGTTTCCGAGATATGTGATCTAGAAATACCAGATTTTAAAATAATTTTACTAAATGATAACATACGAAAATATTCACAGAGTCTCTCCAGCTTTTTAGAAATGTTTGGTAATGCCTGGATGTGTTTAGTGGACTGTTATATTGACAATCTATAGCCTGTGGTCCACAAAAAAAAACATTCGACCTTAATATTTTCGAAAAAATATCATTATTCTAAAGGAAAAGTTCCGAAAAATATTGACAGAGTCTTTTCAGCTTTGTAGAAATGTTTGGTACTGCCTGTGCGTGTTTGGGGGGATGTTGTGATGACAATTTATTGCCTGAAGTAAAAAAAAGTAATTGGAACAGTGAACCCAATATTTTCGAAAAATGATCACTCGGTTGTTTGATATTCAAACTTCTTGTACCGTGGTTGTATTATATAGGGAACTTAGTTTTGATACTTACCATTCCATGCAACGCAGTGCCTCTTGTATCGAAATACCATCCAACCCCCTCCCCCCACCCATGCCCCGCTTTACAAAATAGCCCACGAATTGCAGTATTCGCATAAGTTTTTCAGATTTTTCCAAGAATTTTAGTTTTGAATACCTTGTTTTAGACAGAGGCCTCAAAATAGAATTAAGTATCATTTTTATGTTCATTAAACCTGAAAAACACTCTAATGAGCTTTAAGTTTTATCTCTAACTTATTCTACGCATAGTTTCAGCTAGGATACTTGAAAATCTGGTACTTCTAGAGTCAAGAGCTAGGAAACTAATCATAGGATCTTGTTTTTCCAGAGGAAACTTTTGTTCGGAATTACGATAAAATTATTTTCTGAAAGTTACAGTCAATTCTACGGAAAGATTTTTGCCATACATTTTGTGCTGGGTTCTTTTTGTTTTAAAGTTGAGGTGGAATTTGGGGGCTCCTTCAAAAGCGGGGTCCTGAGCTTCAGCTCCTCCAATCCCCCCGCCCCTTAATCCGGCCATGATAATAATGTATATTTATGCTTAATAAAGGTTTGAAGATAAAGGAAAACCCACTCGAATGTCATATAAACCTGAAAAGCAAGCTATGTTGAGATACAGAAGAAAAATGAGTTTTAAACAGCCAAAATCCTTATACAATTTGGCTGAACTACTCTTTTTTACGCCGGATCTTTTAGACATATTGCAAGCAGTTGTGACAAAAGATGGTGAAACAGCACTAATTTTTTCGAGTGATAAGTTGTTGGCACAACTCAACAAAGAAGTAGAACTTTTGATGGATGGAACCTTTAAAGTAAAAATAAGTTACATTATCGTATAGCTAAAAAATTTCTAGTACTACACGGAGAAAATGCTACACTAACCATTACTCTAGGATACATTACTCAGTCGTGTGGCCGAAAAAAAAGTTAAATACACTACTCAGTAGTGTGTTCACCTTTTGTTTTCGGCCACACGACTGAATAGTGTATCCTAAAGTAATGGTTAGTGTAGCGTTTTCTCCGTGTAGGAGGGTATTCTATTTACCAGATATATATATGGTCCATTCCAAACAAAATTTACAATAAAAAATTCATTTCGCGCTATCGAGCTCGATGTTCGTTTGCCCGGCAGGATCAGGCGATCGCTTGTCATTCGAGCGTGAGAGCTAAAGTTCAAAAATTCATTACAGACACAATTTTCAACGATGCATTCCCAAATTTTGGGAGCAGTGACTAAAGCGTGTCGGGTGTAGTTCCGAATAGTGGTTACCTCCGATTTCTTTGTTACTACGTATACTTATGCATTTTGCTGCGCTGATTACGAAAATGATAGTGAAAGTTGGTGCAAATTTGAATTTAATGAGAAAAACCATAAAAGCCCCATAAAATCATGGTTTTTTGTGATTATCTCAGCTAATATGCTAAATTAAAAAAATGTTTCAAACAAAAGCTGTAGATCTCATTGAAATACACTCATAGACCGATTCACGGCACTGCCCGGGTCTTGTGTGCCGTCGATCGGTCGAGATTATAATAGCTCGAGCGAGCACTCTGACGTCACCACTCAGGGCTGCATATATGTACACTTTAAAATTCGCTAATTCCCATACTACGCGGGCTACGCAGTGCAGCGCTGTCTTCGAGGTCACTTCGAGCGCCGGCACTTCAGTATAGGCCGTCAAGGGATGTTCGGGGGGGACGTAGAATCAGCCAAGCGTAAAAACTGCCGTGGATCGGTCGATGAGTGTACACATTTTTTGTTTCAAACATTTTTTTCTACGATTGACATTTTTCGAGAAAATCAATGATACAAAGATTACAATCATATCTCCAATTCTTTTGGTTTGGTACCTATACTTACGCTATTACTATTCCCTTTAGTATTCCCTTTGCCATTTCCCTTTGCCTTTCCCTTTGCCATTTCCCTTTACCATGCCCTTTTCCATTCCCTTTGCCACTCCTTTTGCCACTCCCTTTGCCGTTTCCATTACCATTTCTCTTTACCATTCCCTTTGCAAAATTCCATCCCCTCCAACTAGGCAAGCTTTAGAATGATCTCGTTAAAATTTGGTGTGGTAACTACCACTCAATAGGACAAAACTTTGTGCAAGTTTGACCCGATCGGATGAAATCGGTTTCAAAAGTGTGTTCACTTGAAATGAAATCCCCCATATGTTTAATTTCAGATAATTCCTAGGATTTTAAACAGAAAGTGCCAACTCTACACAGTGATTATGCGTATAATGGATAAGGTACATAAATTCCTAACATTCTCATGTTTTATGATTAAAGTAACTTCACCAAAAAGAAAGTATTTAATAATTTTAATAAATCTTTCTTTAGACATTGTAATTAAACACACATTCATTTTCCGGGTATACAGGGTGTCCCACCACCTATAAAACGACTTTAAAGCTTTACTGTGCCCAAATTAAGGCCCTGATCAAAATTTTCCAGAGGACTTTTCTGTTTCTTTTTTTTTGTGCTCTATCACATATTACCGGTAGTTGTGTAGGTGGAGGGACACCCTGTATATGTAATATATTAAAACCTATACATAAAATTATATTTTAATCACTGCACTTCAATTGATTTTAAAATATATGGACACCATTTTAAAATTGTAGGCAGTCTGTGCTTTATTCATCCTTATATCCAGACGCACATTTGCTCTTTACGAAGCTACATTCGATAAAATAAACCAATTGTGTACAAATTTGAAACTGGGATTGCAGGATGTAATGTCTGACTTTGAAACAGCAGTTATTAAAGGAATCAAAGAAATATATCCCAATTGTAATCACCACGGTTGCTGGTTTCATTCAAAAAAGGTACATATGTAAAAGAGGTGCAAAAAGGCACTTTATTGTTTAAGAATAAAAAGTTCAAAAAGACACTTAAATATTATCTAAAATAAATATTTTTCTCTCACAATTAATACTTAGTTTAATCTAATTTTTATAACACATGTATTAAACTCAATTTGACACAACTGGATGATTTGGATTTTCATACTACAAAATATAAGATTAAGAGTTTAACTTCAAATCAATTCAGCTTTATATGTCCAGAACATGTTCATAAATTACTAGCAATTGAAATGTTGACTTTCACTTTGTGCTTAATACCGCAGTTCATATAAACCTTTTTTATGCGGCTATAATTGGATTTTTATTTAAAAATTTCGTATTTACTTCAACAATTAGTAATAAAATTTAAAAACTGCCGAAAATCACATCTGAAACACAAATGGTTTTTAAAATAGTTAAGTTTAAATGTAGAGATTCGATTATACATAATTTTATTTTATATAAAAATATACGAAATAACAAATATTATTAAAAAGGCTTTTCGTAACTACTGGGAGAATACATGTGGACTGAAAAACCAGGATGAGCGAATTTTACTAATGGCCTCTAGTCTACCTTTGGGACCAATTGAAAGATACTTTGAGGGAATTTCGATTCTTCGCAAAGAATGCAAAACATACCCGAAACATCTTGGAATGAAATTAAAAAAATTTATTGATCACCTTGAATTTTGGTGAGGTAAACGGACTAAACTTCTGTGTATTGGAGATCGCATACATCGCACTAACAATCTTAATGAGTCCTTAAACAGCAGATTAGGAATACGACTAGGCGGACTACATCCAACAATTTGGAAATTTTTGAGTAGATTATAAAATAAATATTTTACACTACTTTAACTTAATTATACCAAACCATATTAAATTAAAATTCAATATTAATATTGAAAAAAAATACTGTCTTATAGCACTACTTAAACTAGCAATCCGAGACGAAGAAATTCGAATGAATTTACTGCAAGAAGGAATCATGGTAGGAGAATTAATGTCAGAAAAAGACATTGAAAGAGATCGCAAAATCGACGAAGCACAAAAGAAACTTGCCAACGGAGGGTAAAATAGATCACTCTAAAATGATTTTCATTAAAATGTAATTTGGTGATAATCAGATGCATGTGAAAATTTCAGATCATTGAAGGAATTTCTAACTTCATGTTCTGAAGAATAAGGGATTATTTCAGACTATTCGGTTATAACCATAGACCACCTTAGGTAATTTAATTATCGTAAAAAGATATTTGCCATTTCAGTATAAGAGTTACAAACATTACTGCCAAAGGCAGAAGAATTACTTTAAATGGCGTGTTCAGGAAGAAGTCAATCATTTTTGTCGACTAAACTCACTCCTCCTAATCAAAGGAGAGGATTTCTTTTAAGTTTCGTGACCTGGAAAAAGTCATTCCTCCTAATAAAAGGAGAGAAGTTCTTTAAAACATCATTATCAGGACGAAAACATTCCTCCTAATACAAGGAGAAGATTTCTTTTTTTTCCAGACTGCATAGAAGTCATTCCTCCTAATAAAAGGAGAGGAGTTCTTTAAATCATCTTTATCAGGACGAAGACATTCCTCCTAATACAAGGAGATTTCTTTTATGTTTCGAGATCGGGTAGAAGTCATTCCTCCTAATAAAAGGAGAGGATTTCTCTTAGGTGTCGTGACCTGGAAGAAGTCATTCCTCCTAATCTAAGGAGAGGAGTTCTTTCAAGCAACGTGACAGGAAGAAGACATTCTTCCTAATATAAGGAGAAGATTTAATTTTAGGTTTCGTGACCGGAAAGAAGTCATTCATCCTAATAAAAGGAGAGGAGTTCTTTAAATCATCATTATCAGGACGAAGACATTCCTCCTAATACAAGGAGAAGATTTCTTTTATGTAACGAGACTTGTAGATGTCATTCCTCCTAATAAAAGGAGAGGATTTCTCTTAGGTGTCGTGACCTGGAAGAATCTAAGGAGAGGAGTTCTTTCCAGCAACGTGACAGGAAGAAGTCATTCCTCCTAATAGGAAGGGAAGTTACATTCTGAAGATATCTCCACCTCTTTGAGCTCTATCACCATAGCTGAAAATTACTTTTGAACGAGAGGACAGTCCAGTGCCGCAATGTACACCTATTTCTAAGAAAAATAGTGCTGTGTAAGTCGCGCACATTAGTAACTGATACTTGGACTGTCGACTGAAAAAAAATGTTATCAAAGATGGTGAAAAAATTGGTCTATACATCAAATATCTCAATGTTTGTGCGAACAGAGGAGGAGGTATTATTCAATGTGGCTTCCTTAAAGAGCAGACATTCCACCATATATTCGGAGAGGGGATACTAGATATAAAAACTTACTCATAGTCTAAGAAGAGGTATTCTACCATTTCGCGTGATCAGGAAGAAGACATTCCACCTAATCTAGCGAGAGAAGTTCTTTAAAACACCATTATCAGGACGAAAACATTCCTCCTAATCTCAGGAGAGGATTTCTTTTAGGTTCCAAGACCAGGAAGAATTCATTCCTCCTAATAAAAGAAGAAGAGTTCTTTAAATCATCTTTATCAGGACGAAGACATTCCTCCTAATACAAGGAGAAGATTTCTTTTATGTAAAGAGACTGTGTAGAAGTC
Organism: Synergus japonicus; assembly: GCA_900474275.1. Classification (NCBI taxonomy): domain Eukaryota; kingdom Metazoa; phylum Arthropoda; class Insecta; order Hymenoptera; family Cynipidae; genus Synergus; species Synergus japonicus. Next base: position 10,139 of record UCOH01011548.1, on the reverse strand, counting down.
ATTCCTCCTAATCTAAGGAGAGGAGTTCTTTCAAGCAACATGACAGGAAGAAGACATTCCTCCTAATATAAGGAGAAGATTTAATTTTAGGTTTCGTGACCGGAAAGATGTCATTCCTCCTAATAAAAGGAGAGGAATTCTTTAAATCATCATTATCAGGACGAAGACATTCCTCCTAATACAAGGAGAAGATTTCTTTTATGTGTCGAGACCGGGTAGAAGTCATTTCTCCTAATCAAAGGAGAGGAATTCTTTCAAGAATCCTTTCAAGGAAGAACTCATTCCTCCTAAAAAATATATAGCTTGATCGTCCATTTAAAAAAAATTCTCACTCGCACACTTCCCCGTGAATAGAAAAATGATAATTGCGCACATGCGTACTCATTTAAAGTTTTTGCAAAGACTTCCGATCATGTTTTTATTTCCAGATGGCGTGACGAATTTGGGTCTCCTTATTATTCCTTCGTGAGTGAAGGAGTTGATGTGATGAAAAGCGATCAACCTTCACAAATAGTAATAACGTATCAAATACAATAAGTATATTAGCACAAATTTAATATAATGGATTTAATGTTCATGTTATTTTTAAAGTACTTTATGTTATAATTGAGAAAATGAATTAAATATTGTACCTTATATATTTAACCAGTCTTAATATAAAGAGTTTGTATTTTCTGTATTGTAATACGTGTAGTTTTAGTTGCAATAAAATATGATTATTATACGTAAAGACTTCGTTTCTGTGAACTTTCTGATAGGCATTTTAATCCTGCAAATTAATGAAAATAAATGTTTTCAGTTTCTTCTCTCACCTTGATTCATCCGTTTAATGAAGTCTTGTGCTAAACTACGTGCTTTTCCAGTAATGTATGCCTCTCTAAGCTTTAATTTCGCGCAAAAACTTACGCAATGCTATCACACACATATTCAGACGACCCTTAGGCTATCCTTTTTACCCTTGCACTATACCGGCTATTCCTTATATATTTTCGATAATATGTCGACTGTCACAAACGTACCCAGTCTAAAATGTATGACAACATTCTCATGATACATGTATGTAGTCTCTCAAGTTTTTGAAAAATTTTCAGAAAAAAAAAATTCTGTAAAAAACACTAACTTTTTTTTATGTAAAAAATACAGATATTTATTTCAATGTCTGTAGAAAAGACAATTTAAAAAATTACGTTTTAATTTTTTCTGTAAAAAATACACTCACGATTTTTGAATCTGTAAAAAAAAAAGTTCTCCGAAAATAAAATATAAATATTTTTCATCTTGTAAAAAAAACATTTCTTCTCTGAACTAATTTGTCTAAAACACATCTTTTACTTTTGTTTCATGAATAAAAAACATTTTATATTTTCTGTAAGAAACACATACTGCTTCAAAAAATTTGTGTATAAATGAAACCGACTCAATTTTTCGTTAAAAGTTCCAGGAGTTCTGTTTCTCCCCCAAAGAGTTCTACCAAAAAGTCCTATGACATTTTTCGCTAAACTGAAAATCAAAATACCTACACGACTTCAAAGTTGCCAAAAAATATTGATTTTCAAAATTTTGAGAGTTCCAGGAGTTCTGATGGGAGTTCTGTTCCTCCCCCAAAGACTCCTACCAAAAAGTCTTATGACATTTTTCGCTTAACTCAAAATCAAAATACCTACACGACTTCAAAGTTGCATTGATCAATTTAATTCGATTTTGAATCGCGCGCCAGATTACAGTCAATTACAGAATGTCACTAGCAGAAAGCCAACACGTGCTGTGATTTGGATTTGATTCGCGAAGTGTTCTATAGTTCAATATACTTAATATATTGTCTTTTTCTTTCCTATTACATCTATTTCTAGCTAAAGATTGCGCTATAGGAAAAAAAAGTACAATACACAAATCACCGAGAGCATTATATTTTCCTTAGAACGCTAAGCTCGCGGCACCTCTCTTTCGACTCTTAACCTCCCTCATCATTATTTGGGTAAACCCAATTTTAAAGAAATAAGGCGCAATCGGATTACCCAGAATCAGAATTATTCTACGATAACAGTCGAGAAGCGTCAATTGAGAAATCGAGGTTGCTTTTTTTAACAGAAGGATTCTTTTATTTCTTTGCTACCTCGCGGAGTTTTGGATATTTGGACTTTTAGTTGAACTAGTTTTTAATTATTTCAACTGTGATGATATATATGCATAACCAGATTTATACATTTTTTTAACCGGATTAATGGTTGGTAAGTAAATATGTATTTACGTATTTTTAAACCTTTTCTTTAGTTTTTCATTGTCAAATAAATATGTTTATTGACGCTGTTAGAAATAATACTTACGTTAAAGTATTTTGAGAATTCGTATACAAATTCACTGATATTAGAGTAGAGATGATTGAGATATCTAAATGTAATTCCAGATAATTTTATGTACAAATTTTTCAAATTTTTAGAAAGTTTTGAGGTTAATATTTGTGTAAAGTTTTAAACGAGTATTTTAGATGCTTCTATTATTATTAAACTATACACTATTGATCAGAATTGTGGTACCACCTATTTTTGTGATTACTGACGGGGCATGCCGCATGTATTACTTATCCGATCCTTACCTTACTGATATTTTTTTTCTCTGCAGCGTTAATTCTACATTTGTTGAGATATCAAATTGAAAATTTATAAAATTTCAAAAATATGCTAAGGTATGTTTATCTGGTCTTAAATTTTTCAACTTTTTTTTCTATCTGTAATTCTTTGCATCGAACAAGGATAAAAGTTTATATATAATATTCTAAGATGCTTTCTTGTTTATAGCCCAAAGATGTTAAAAAATGTTGATTATTTCGAACGTAATTATTTCAAACGTGCTCATTTTTCCTGGATAGTTGCTTCGTTGATTCTATGCATTTGGATTTGAATCGCGTAGTGTTTTAATAAAATAGTATAGTGTAAAAATAAAAATTTAAGAACATATTTAAATTTGTGCTATATTTTCGATATATTATATAAAATTACTTTAAAAAATCAAAATTTCTTAAAATTCTTTGAATTCCCTAAACTTTATTAAAAATCTCTTAAAATTTCATGAAGTCTTTTAAAATTCTACTAAATTTTGTAATATTATACAAATCTCTTGTAATTCCTTTAAAGTTTAAATTCCTAGAAACCTCTTAAAATCTTTAAAATTATGGAAAATCTTTCGAAATCATTATAAACCCAAAGAATCTCAAAGAATGCTCGGAAATTCTTTATAATCCTTCGAAATCCTTGAAAAGCTTCTAAAATCTTTTAAATAAAAATTTCCCTGCCTTCCCTGACTTCCCTGACATGTGGCCACCTTGGATATAGTATAATAAAATTTAGAGAATTAAACAATCACCAAAAAAGAAGTTGGTTTCACAATTCTGATGGGTATAGTGTATTTATTTATTTTTTATTTATTTATCTTAATATTTCATATTACGTTTTTTTTCAGTTGTGATCGTGATGAGATAATTAATTTTAGAGACTCTAATATAAAGACTGAAATGTACGATAAAGAAAAGTTACTAGAGCTTCTTACAAATGACGATTTTAGAGCTGTCGACGAAACAGGAAAACCACACTTTCCAAGCCATGAAATTTATAAAAAAATTTCCGAAGAAATGGCAAGGCAAGGGAATAATTGTTCTGCAAAACACATATACCAGATTCTACATACCGATCGTGGAGGCATACTGGAAAAAGTATTAAGAGCCTACAATATTGACGCAGTCGAAAATTCTGTTCTTGAAAAATCACAAAGCAGTGAGTTTTCGTTGACTTCACCAAATAAAGTTGAAACTGGGTCATCCTAAAGTTTTAAACTTGTGATTTCTCGTGAATGCTGGAACACTTTATTGACAACAAAAGTGTATAAGAATAGGAGATATGCAGCTTTGAAAAAGGGAAAATGGAAAAATGTTTTTGCCGAAAAAATCTACGATCAAACTAAAATTCAGTGTGCCTTTAGTTTTGAACGAGCTAAAATATATAAAAGCAATGAGGAAAAGAATTATGTAACATTTAAAGCAAATTGTAGAGAATATGGCAGTATTTTAGTAGGCAAATTACCTTTAATTCCCGGAAAATATAGTGATGCTATCTTTTATTGCAAACTAAAGAATGCGCCATCGAACTTTAGGCATGAAAAGAGAAGACATTTGCGGGGAAATTTGAGATTACAAGTTGCTTGTGAATTATTAGACTCTAAGAAGACTGCTAAAGAATGGCGACTGGATCAAGCATCTTCGTTAGAGTTTGATACAGAAATGAATCCCAATATTCCATCCGGAGATGTTTTACGAAAAGCTAAACAGGAATGATTAGATCAACGATTGAACTTAAACAGCAAGGATCCAATTTAAAATTTATTGCACGCAAAATGTTTCCAATATCCGCGAACAATTAAAAATATTGGATTAGATCCTTTTTTTTGTCATTATTGGTCAGATTTGCAACAACAATTATATAAATTAGCTCGAAAGGAGGACAAGGACATGAAATTTATTATGGATGCATCTGGATCTTTTTGTTTGCCAATAATCTCACCAAACAACGAAAAATCGCCTCATCTGATGCTGTTTTGCTGCATATGCAAAACCAAATCATATAGTTTCCCCGCATTTCACAATGTCTCAGCTAGACAGGACGCTCAAACTATTACAGATTTCTTGGCTCAAATTAAAAAAACAGTTGGATCACCACGGATATTTGTCTCAGATTTCGGGAAGGCAATTCTAATTGGAGCGGCACTTGTCTTTGCTGAATGTATCGATTTTAAAGACTATTTGAAACGATGCTATCAAGTAGTCATGTCAATTGGTATCCCAGTCTTGCCATCGTGTTTCATTAGATTTGATATCAGTCATTTTGTTAAAATGATCTGCGAATGGCCATGTGTAAAGAAATCACTTGAGAAGGCACGTGAGTTCATTGTCAAGTCTCTTTGCTATGTTTATAAATTGAAAGATTATAACGAAGTAAAGAAAACACTTAAAATGCTTCTGATTGTTTTACTAAGTAAAGAAATTGGTTGCATTAAAGACTCAGAAAAGAAGTTATTATCACAGAAAAAACTAGACAAGATGGACCCTAGATTACAAGGAGTTTCCTTCGAGAAGCCTAACTCTTCTTCTCCAGAGGATATCGGAACCAATGCTGATGAAGCTGATGTTCATGACGAATTAGCTGAAACATTCAATGGTAAGGAAGGTGAAGCAGTTGAGTGTAATGAAGATAAAAACCCTGGATTAAATACATGAAGAACTTGGGCTCAGAAGATCTTCGAAGATGTCAAAAAGAAAGTGTCCAATTTACCGGAAGGAACCATCGCAAATGCCTATTACAATGAGCCAGCTGCAAAAAAAGTAGCAGATCTTATGGGTTATTTGCCGTTCTGGACCGGAATTATGATACCGCATTTTAATCGTGGAGAAGAAATAGCGACTTCAGCTCCAGCAGAATCCGAGTTTTTATATTTGAAAACTACGCTATTTCCTCCACGCATGCGTCCTTTGCGTGTTGACAAATTAATTCTGCTGCACATTGGATACTTAAATCAAAAGGTGAAGTTGGCAGCAGCAGAACCAAAGAAGTCTATGTGTACTCCAAATACAGAAACAGAAAAGATTATTACAGACTCAGTAGAAGACGTAGAAACTTTAGATGAAGGCTCCAGCTATGAAAATCCTCTACCCGTAACTCCAAGTATTTCTGAAGGCTCCATCTATGATTATTCTCCATCCCAAATTTCCAATTTTATTGAAAGCTCCATCTGCGATAATCCTCAATCGTCTCATAATTTTGAACAAGATCTCTCTGCAAGGGAAGAGCTTTTTATTGAGAATTCGAGAGAAAATTGTTCTACTCCTCTAGGGACTTCAGTCGAAAGTTCCAACATTGTTGAGTGTGAACGAGATACGTTGAACGAACAGGAAAATTGGAGAGGGAAAAATAATGAACCATCTACGCGACGAATTGCTCTTAAACGGCCGCGTAAATACCTTGATGCCACTCCTGACTGGAACTCTATGAACAGGGTGACACACGTGGAACAAGCATTTGTTATGCTACCAGTCAATTTAGACGTGTTATTGCTAAACGTAATTGACTTCTTGCAAACTGCGATTGATAACAGGATGCCAAAAACCCGATCTATGGACTGCCCGAAATGCAGTAATGGACGGCGACCAGAAATAAAACTTTACGGAGACAACATCATCATAGACACCAGTCTTATCACACATGATGTTTATGTTGAAGACCTGAAAAGAAATCTAGAAAAGTTAGATGTAGCGCCAAAACGAAGATCGATGGAATTGGAATGCATTCTTGAAGTGGCTCGAATAGACGGCAAAAGTGGAAATTTGAATGAAGTTCAAATATTCCAGAAATTTAAATTAAGTTCTGCTCCACTCACTGTCAGTATTGAAAGTATTACGTATCGGTTTTCAGGATTGATATCTTACAGAAGATACGCAAATAATTCTCTAGATGGACATTACGTAGCTTATACATGGCAGAATGAGTGGTTCAGCTACAATGATATGTCAAAACATAGGCAAAAGGCACGACAAGACGAAGAAGTGTGTCCACACGTTTTATTTTACGTCCAAAAGTTAATTAATATTAATAATGTTAATTTAAACTAGATAGAAAAAAGGCGGAGGTATAGCCTCAGAATATATAAACATTTCGCTTTTCTGAATAAACAAACGTATTTATTTCTTCATTATTTCGTTATGTAAAAAACATTATATATACATATATATATGTAATCCAAGAACTATAAGTTCCACTTGGATCTTCTATAGTATTATTTATTACATTCCATGTTGCTTAAGCCATTAAAAAAGTGAATAAATTAAACACTCAGCATTATTTCAAAACTTCTAATTCAAATTCTAATAACAATCCTACACCCCTTTTCCTAAAGAGAAGCCTAAAATTATGAAGCCTATGTTAAAGTACTACAAAAAATACTGTAAAGTACTACAGATTTTGAGATTTCAGTTTAATTCTGAAAAGTTTTAAGGGGCTATGCTAGTTTTTCGGACGAATAAAATAGAAATTTTTGAAGATTTATAAAAAAAGAACTACTCGTTTAATCTTTGTAAAAATTTTGCAGTATATTCTACATGACTTCACATATATATCATAAAATTTTTGTCAAAAAATATTCATTGAACGCGGAGATACAAGGTGAACCGCAAAGGTTCTTTAAAAAAAGTTGAAATACGGGTGACGGTGTCGTCCATACCAGGTTGCTCGGAGAAAAAAATTAATTTTTTTTTAGTAAACTAAATGAATTTTTCTAGAGGATGGACCTCTAACTTTTGAAAATATTAAAAATTATAAAAATTGCGTAGTTTTGAAAAGAAAAATTCAATTTTTTCTTTAAAAAACGCTCGTTTTTTGTTTATAAAAGTTGTAATTTTTTATATAACAAAAAGTTGGAGATTCATCCTCTGTAGAAACATATAATACAGACTGTGTAAAAATTTCAAGTCGATCGGATAATTAGTTTTCGAACTACACCATCACCCGATTTTAAAAATGCAGTTTTGAGAAAAACGCATTTAAAATTGTTAACGCGGATTTGATTTGATGTAAATTTTCTCTTTCTATTGCGCGATTCAATTGACTGTTTTGCTCTGGAGCCTTTTTTATGGTTGTATAAAGGTTTTTCACTCATTTAAAAATTTTTTTAAAAATGTGTTTTGTTTCTTTTCTAGTCCAAAATAATCTTAGCGCTAATGGATAGTGCCGCTTTAAAGTGCTCCTACTTAAAAACTATTTAAGATATCGATTAAAAATTTTGGGTACTTATTTCTCGGATGATTAGCTATGGAAAAATGTAAAACAAAACAAAAACGATTTTTTGAAAATGAGAAACTAGCATAGCCCCTTAAAGCCATTTGCAAACCTTTTATACAGGACGAGTAACATATATGACTCTTTTGAGGAGATGTTCCAGGAGAAATAAAAGTCTAATTGGAACTCGTGGAACTCTTAAAATTTCGAAATCAAAATTTTTTGGTTATTTTAAAGTCCTGTAGAATTTTGATTTTGAGTTTAGCGAAAAATGTTATGAGACTTTTTGGTAGAACTCTTTGGGGGAGGAACAGAACTCCCATCAGAACTCCTGGAACTCTCAAAATTTTGAAAATAAAAATTTTTTGGCAACTTTGAAGTCGTGTAGGTATTTTGATTTTCAGTTTAGCGAAAAATGTCATAAGACTTTTTGGTAGGAGTCTTTGGGGGAGGAACAGAACTCCCATCAGAACTCCTGGAACTTTTAACGAAAAATTTCGGCCAATGTAACATTTTTCAAAATGCTGTAACTTTTTTATTTTTTAATTTTTCGACAAATTTATAGTGTAGAACTCCAGAACTCTTTGAGGAGAAAAAGATGTCGCATCGAAAAATTTGTTTGCAAAATAGTGGGGGGACAAATATTTTTTTCTGAAATTTTTTTTTTTTGGTAAATTCGCCGGAACTATTTTCGAAAAGCATCAGGAACTCTAGAACTATGCTAAATCTACTCAGAACTCCTAAAAAAAATCACTTTTTCAAAAGTGGGGGGGGAGCGTGAAGTTAGCCCCCAATTTTTAAAAAATGATTTTTTTACCCTTTAAAGTTCAGAACTATTGCTAATACCTATCAGGAATTCTAGAACTATTGAAACTGAACTCAGAACTCTAAAAAAAATTTCGAATTTTTAATAGTGAAGGTGGAACTTCACAGGGATGAAAACAGGTGGTAATCAGAAGGGGCCAGGTCTGGTGAATAAGCGGGATGTGGTAGGACCTCCTAGTTGAATGTTTTCAAGTAGTTTTGGACCATTTTTGACGTGTGTGATGGGGCATTGTCGTGAAGAAAAATCAGCTTCTCATGTCTTTCTTCATAATCCGGCTTTTTTTCACGCAAAGCACGGCGCAATTTGATTAGTTGTTGGTGGTAGCGGTGACCATCGACAGTTTCACCAGGTTTTAATAGCTCATAGTAGACGACACCCTGCTGATCCCACCAAACGCACAGCATCGTCTTGCGTCCAAAGCGATTAGGTCTTGAGAAAGAAGTTGATGGTTGTCCGAAATCGACCTACGATTTTCTTCGTTTCGGATTCTCAAAATAAATCCACTATTCGTCTCCAGTCACCACACGATGCAGAAACGACTTTCCTTTGTGTCTAGCAAGCAAGATTTCACATATGTTTTGGCGCCGCTCCATCTGCCTACCGTTCAGTTCATGAGGTACCCATTTTCCCATTTTTTGGATCTTTTCCATGGCATGTAAATGCATGGAAGTGGCCGGTTGAGTAACACCTAATTGTTCGGCAAGCATTTTTTGTGTTTGTGTATCGTCCTCATCCAAAAGAGCCTGTAATTCATGGTCCTCAACTTTTTTGGGCCGATTTTCACGCTTCTTGTCACTTAACTCAAAATGAACGTCTTTGAACCGACGAAACCAGCCTCTGCAAGTTGTTTCCGATAAAGCACTGTCACCATAGACCTCCGCAAGCATTCGATGTGATTCGGCAGCCTTTTTCTTCAAATTGAAGCAAAAAAGTAGAGCTTCCCGCAAATGCTCCTTTTCTGGCACAAAACTAGACATGATTACTCAAGGAAAAATTTATGTTGTTGTATAAAAAAAAACTGACTATGTGAACCGATTTATGTGGACAGGTGTCGAACTCACACAAAAAAAAGCATGACGTTTCTATTGTAGTGTCATGTCAGCATGACATTAATTAACTAATTATTAATTAACTAATTATTAATTAACTATTAATTAATTGTTCGACTATTAAGTAATTAATCATTATCATAATCACCATTGACAACATGTAACCATCACATCATAAGCCATAGTTATAATTATAAACACTAAGTTCATTTACATTTATGTCAATGACCCTTACGACCCGAGCCACCTGCAACACTAATAAATCTCTAAATCTACAAGAGGACATCGACTGTCATACCCAAACTCACGCCTTCAAAGGAACACTATAAACTCTACCCACAAGAATCATACACACTCTCAACCACTCAACGCATCTGTGAGAGGTCTAGAAACCACCCTCGCTAGTGCAACTGACCCAAAAAACAGATGGACACCTGCAGAGTATCCGTG
>UCOH01011546.1:0-35248 GCA_900474275.1 Synergus japonicus | reverse complement strand
TCCTTGCACTTGTCATACACTGTCCTGCGAAACATATTATCTTGGTTAATTAAAATTTCGACAATGGATGATTCACGGTACCCAAGATTGTGTTTCAATAGGCTGAGGTCACTGGCCGTGAGGGACCCCTTCAACAAATTCAATTGGTATTCTCAGATTAGAGTTCTATTTGAAGCAAGTGGTATGGTGGAATTATGGGAGAGGCTTTCATTAAATTCTATAAGCTCTGACCGGGAGATAGTTCTTGAAAACTATAAGCTCTATCTCCAGAATACCGACAAGGAACGTCTTGCCTTGTCAAAAAGTTTACCCTTATATACACACCTGCTGTTGCAACCCGACACACAGTCGTATTTACTCATGCGAATGCCTCTGTTTCTTAAGAGAGTCTTGGCCCAACTTAGATTATACAATATGCATGTAAGCCGAATCCTGTTAGATCGTAAAAGGTATGATTTTAATGTGGAAAAGAGATGCGAGTTCTGCCAACTTGACTATGAGAGCCTATTCCACATTTTGACTGAGTGTCAGGCATGCGTACATCTGTTAGAGTCTAAGTTTCCGACAACCCCCGACGAAGTCCATCCCTCGGATACGTGGATGGCGTTATTGTCTTCAAACACCCCCTCTACAGTTAGAAAATTCATCAATTTAATTGTGAAGATTTTATACGAGCGTTTAAGAGCATTGGATAACCCAGCATCGGTTTTTATAGATTAATACCTCATTTGCGGTTTAGGCATGCGTCTGACTGTTATAGTAATAGATAATTTTAGATATCTCTGCGAAACCACCCTTGTATGTACCGTAAAAGGTCTGTAGACAAGTGTAAATAAATAAATAAAAATAAACATTATTTGGTGAATATTGTGAAGTGTCAAATTTGTGTAAATCTCTTTTAATATAATCGTAAATATTAGGAACAGTGAGTTGATATATTAGACTATCTGTGTCTGTATACAATAACTTTCAATTACTACCAAATGTTTTTTGAAAATAATTATAGTGAAAATCATAAATTATTATTTTAGAAATATCAAGAACTGTAAAACCTGTATATATTGGTTTATTGAAATTTACTTTAGTTTTATTCATTTCAACGATTACCATATCTTCACCAAATACGATGGAGCTATGAAAATTGGGTCTTGCAATCAGAGCTTGTAACGGTTCCCTGTCCTTTATTTATAAACGATTAAATTTGGACCTGGGGTGGTAAAGAAATAGAATACAGATTTAGCGAAGGTAGGTAAAGTTTATTAACCGAAGTAGGGATCCCTCAGAACCGAGATTGTGGAATGGCACGACACAATCTTAGAGAAACTTCAAAATAGAGTCTATATAATGCAAATTTCAGACCTCACAATCGTGTGGGAAATGAGCATCCCAAATTAATCTATAAAAATACAATTGAAGCGAGGAACGTTCGTGGTGGTTTTATTGACAGAATCCATTTACCCCTATACTGCTAATTGTGCTCATACCGGCTTTATTAATGATTCTGGATACAATAATCGCAATTTACATTAATAAAAAAGTTTAATCGGAACACTCGGTGACGAACTTTATACTTGCTCGACCCTATAGGCTCTACCTCGTATGGTTTCAAAGTTGCGGAGACTTATTTAACGTCATTGGCCAGGTGAAACACCGCGAAGCCGATAATCGCACGCTAATCTCGCTATTACACGTATCAATCGATTCATTCAAGAGTTGTGCGGAACACAGCTTCCAAATTCGTCTTCGGAGACACCAATAATATCGTGTATGACCACTCACGGTTGGCGGCACCGATATAGACGAGTTAATTCAATTCGGACCTGCAAGTGTTCTGATCATTAGCTAGAGACGGTAACGAGTATTTAATAATCTTACTGCAGCGGACGTTAGTGCCTCGAACTTTAAAAAAAAAAACAAAGAAGATACTGCCACATCCTGGAACAGCGTGCGTGACACTATTTTCTTAAATACGTACCTCAATAAGATTTGAAGGAAGATTGCAAGTAAATCCAGTCGATGCTGGTCAGACTGGATGAAGCGTCGCTGCACACGCAGAAAAATCCTTGACAGGAACGATGAGTTTCTTGTAGGGCCCAAATAGGGAAAAACAGCGTGGCTGGCTAGTAGTAGGCTAATGTCCAAAAAAAAAAGCCTCAAAGAACGGTTTGGCAGAGCTGCTGTGGTGCTCTGGACGATCCGTTGCAGGACGATGAATTAAGGTTCGGCGCCCGCAGTTATACCCTTAAGGGTGTATCTCTTCTGCGAGAAACTGTGATCTGCGAGCCTGTCGTACTCTGCCCGCACTATTCGCCAGCGATCGATATTGTCACTCCTTCTCTTATGCCGTGCGCGGGCCCAGGCACAAGTCGGTTTGCCTATACGTAGGCATTACGATCGCAGTGGTACAGGCCGATACCACTACAAGCTTTTGCGCCATATCTCCCCTACCATTTATTAATAAGCCTTACATCCTTATGCTTCCTAACATTTTCCATAGTCTTTCCGAAAACAAAATTGTTCATCAGTTTATAAATTTTTTTCAAATTCATTTGTTGCTTGTTTTCTGAGTTCTGTATTTAAATCAATGTAATCTTTAAGCCATGTTTTCTGTTTGAATGTTAATACTCAATGGATTTTAGTAAGCTTCATTCCCAAAGATAAGTATTGTTTTAAATATCTATAATGAAATATATAATTTTTTTTTTTTGTTAATAAATTCGGCACATAAAGGTAGATCTTTATGTAAATCATGAAGTTCTTCAGGATATTCTAAATCTACTTCTAAAATATAACCTATTGATGAATCATCAGGAACATGAAAAAATTCTAGGTTATTTTCAAAATCATCAAACCATTCAAAATCTTTATATGGTAAATACTCACTCATGGAAGTACCTTATTGATTATTAATGTCAAAGTACATAATATAAGACTCTAGCTCATATGGATTGAAATCTTTGCCCATAAATCTATTGTTTGCCTTTGCATATCTGTTTGAACATTGTGAAACCCCACCCCGAATGCCTTTTTCAATAAATAAGAGCATTTCTATATCTGTAAGTAAATTAAGCTCGATTCCTGTATACTTTAACATTGCATCAAAAGCAAGTCCTGGCGCTTTGTAATAGTGAAGTGGATCTAGATTGTATGTTTTAAAGCAAGTTTTTCTGAAATTTTCAAAAATGTCTGCTAAGAGTAAAACATCAGTTTGTAAATAAAGATCAGAGTATTCTCCCAAATTTTGAATAAAAATTCTCTTTTAATGGTAATTGAGATTCATGTAATTTCTCCCAACTATCAATGTAATCATATAGAAAAACTCCTTTTCTTGTTAGCAGATTAAATTCATTGTTACTTTTACAATGTTTTCTCGTAACTTTCTTCTTATAATTACTTAAATATGATGCCAACTTTTCAAGACTGTTAGGCATAAATCTAAAAGAATCAATAAACCTAAGCTTTACATTTGTATTTTAAACATGTTTTATAAAGGATAGGTATTTTTCCTTGTTTATAGACAACAGTTTAATATCACCCTTAAAACTTGTAGCCAATTCTTTTATAAAAATTGTGCATCATAATCTGATAAATAGTGAAAAACTACAGGAATTACATGTGAATATTTATAATTAATATTACAAGATTGATGTGAAGCACCTCGAAATTTACCTGTACAATGATCGTGATCGCGACGTTTGATATCACCATTTGTAAAAGGTTTTTCACAAATGTGACAATTTTTTGCTGTTTTAAATTCTTGCTCCTGTTGCCATGTTAAACGTTCCATTGGAATAATATTTTTTATAAGTGAATCTACTTCTTCAGACACACGTTTTAATTCATTCATAAACCAAGCAATACACTCTTGTCCTCGATAAAGTTGAAGCTCAGAAAGTGAGTCGTCATAGTTGCAATGATTATAAAAATCTACGCTTGTTGGAACATGATTTTGAAAAGCAGATGATTTTACATCTGAATTTTTTTATAACAAACATTCTATATCTGCGTAGACGGCTATTGGGACGTTTAACATTTGTTATTTGAGATTTTACTAATCGGGATAGATTTTTAATCCATGCGAAATGATAGATAGTTTCACATTCACTAATTTCGATGTCATTATCATCAATGTAATCCTCATCGTTTAAATATATTTCAGTATTTTCAATCATGAGCAGGTGAATAACTGGCTTTTCTGATTTATTTTAACTTAAATAAAGCGGAACTATAATTTCTTTGTTACTATGTTCCTCACATTCTATCCCATAAATATTTATACTCAAATTATTTAACTTCTCATATTTTGGAATATCATTTAAAGTAATAGGAAATTTTATTCCATCATATTTCAAATTTGCATTATTAAAATCTGCGTAAGAACTTTTTCGGCGTGGACTGTTTTCAGAAGGATAAAGAGCTGCAATTATCGATCAGAGGAAAGAAAAAATATCATTACTTTCATCATTTACAACTGCTCTTTTATCTCTTATAAATTGTGGCACTCGCATGTAAGTTGACAAACCAACTGAAAACGGTGCATATTTATTAAAGTTTACATTTAAATTGATAATCTCCTTTAATTTCCAATTTCACTTTTTTTGTTAAAATTCTTCAACTTTAACTAAAATTTGCTCTCTTACTTTAGTTTCAAACCATTCACAAATATCTGTCAATTCAAGAATAGTTATATTTTTGGTATTAACAAATTTTATTTCTTCTATTTCCACACCCTCTTCTAGCGCACTAAAATTTGCAGCCAAAGTAACATTGACTTTTAAACCTACCATAATTTTCAAACAATTTTTTATTCGTGTAGTCATCATTTTCTTACAGTCATCCAAAAAACTATTTAAATCTTAATGTTTTAAATTTATTATTACCCCTGTTCTTATCCTACCTTTAAATTCAGTCTCTAAATCTTCCCAAATGTTCCTTTTTTTATCAGAATTTTCACTAATGCTTGTTCTTCTTCTTCGCAATTTCTTAAATTTCCTATTTCTTGCTTTCAAAATTCCAAGTAGGGATTGAATTCGATTTTTTTTCTCCCAATGAAAGATGATTCTTTCCTCTTTGGAATTTATTCAGTAGTTTGATATTTTGAGTACCGCCTCGGATCCAAAAGTTAATTTCCTCAGATGTAGCATTTATTTGCAAAATTTTGTACGCATCATCCATAAGTTTTATCAATTTCTTGCAATCTTCTGAATTTATTTTCAAAATTGTAATAGAAGTTCTCACTAAACAATACTTACGAAAAACACTTCAACGCTGAACACAACTAGAACATTAAACACTCGGTTCAGATGATTGTAAAAAAAATAAATAGAAAACAGAAAACATGGCTTAAAGATTACATTGATTTAAATACAGAACTCAGAAAACAATCAACAAATGAATTTGAAAAAAACTTTTATAAACTGATGAACTTGTATCGTTTTTGTCGAACTTGTGAAATTCAATTTTACACTGGTCAATCTGTGACAATAACTCTCAGCTTGACATTCAGAAGTGAAATAAAAGTAATCTTTATACCATAACCATTTTATATAGACCCTAAAGTTCTGCGCCTCCTATGAATTCAAAGGCTAATATCGGATACATATATGATATGTGATATGATACGTTATAAGAAAATTTAAACAATCTCAGGGTCAAGGAACTATAAAATTTAATAAACACCCCGTTGCCAACTAATATCTTACATGCGCCAGATCAGATTCTTTTACCGGTTCCAACACGACTTGAAAGGCTGATAACCGATACATATATTATATGATATGTTATATGACATGTTATAATAACAAATGTTCTGTAGATTAAACATTCAAAAATAACACCTGCAAATCATAAACAAATTTCTTCATGAGTTATTATTAAAAACATAAATTTCACACGGGGCACCGACGGTCTACAAGACTCATAAGCATTTCATTGACATTGGATATGTCACTCGCACATTTATAATAACAAATGTTCTAATTTAAACACCCTCAAGGTCACATTTCGTCTATTTAAATCAAACTATAGAAGAATTGCGTGATCACTTATTTAAACAATCTCAAGGTCATGTTTAGACACGAAACTTTTTTAGCACGGACACGAACCATCGAACGTTCTCAAGTGTCGGTAAATGTCGGTGCAGGAATCTTGCATTCCAACACGCCCTGTTTATCTACTGCAGTGCAATGTGAGATTTTTTTGAGTGAGTGAAATACACTTCCAGTGAATTTTTGTGCCCCCTTTAAGTGGATAGGAACTTGGCAAAATGTAAGTACTGCTCACCCACAACCCTTTAACCCCCGTCTCTCACTTGTAAAAATTCTCGTTTTATTCAAACAAATTTGTTTTTTTCAAGAAATAAACAGATAGCCCCTCTCGTACAACCGAAAAAACATCGATAAAAAAACGACACTTCGAACACATTATTTTTGCGTCCTCAAACACCGCGTATTAAAAAGATGTGAACAAAATGACGGATTGGAGTGAGTCTACATTAAGGGGGTATCCTCATATAAACGGCGAAAAATGAACGTGAACTTTAGGAATTTTTTTTTTTTTAAGCTATAAGATATTTTTTATTCAAATTTTTAGAGCATTTTATTATCAATTCGAAGAAGTAAAAAAATGTATTTATGAATACATGTCTGATGTCCAATTGAATTTGTGATGTTTCTTTTTTTGGCATGAATTAGCGGAACCTCTCATGCTTGCTAGGTTTGTCTGAAAAATAGGAAGCAAATTTTTTTATCTTTATAACACTAATACCTAGTGTGTGAACCTTATTTTCAAATATAATAAAATTTTTTAACGAAATGGCGGACATTTGTACAAATTTTAGAGTTAATTTTATTTCATTTTTTGCAAATAAGTGGATAAATAAATTTTTAAAATAAAATCCGAGAGGTTTATAGACGAGAGAATTTAATTCCCTTTATAATGAATATTAGATTTTTTCTCTATTTACAGCTATTTATTCAATTCGACACTAATCAGTTATGCCTGCATCATAAAAATGGTCTTCTTCACCTTTTTAAATGTCTTCTCCTATTTTTTTCGCCAATCGAGCTTCTTTAGTCGAACTTTCGCCTCGGTGCTCCTGCCGCGAAAATAGCGAAAACAGCTCTAGAAGCCAAACCGTTTCGAATTTCATTCTAAAATTTTTACAGGGTATTCTTGAAATGTTGTACTTTCGATTTATGCAATAAAAAAATCGATTTTTCCATCGATTTATTTGAGGATACCCCCTTAATTTTTAGTGTTTTGAAAATGCTCTAACACAGTTAAATCGAAAAAATCTTTTTCCTCTAAAGTTTTACCTAGTAGGAAAACAGTTTACACAAGCTTGAGTTCGATCAAACAACTGACAAAGTCAAATTTTGAGGGTGGTGCACTTGAGGAATAATGCCCCATACACTCATCTCGCGATCGACGGCACCGCTCGGGTCTTGTGTGCCGTCGATCGGTCGAGATTATAATAGCTCGAGCGAGCACTCTGACGTCACCATTCAGGATCGGTATATATGTAGACTTTAAGATTCGATAATTTCTATACTACGCAGGGTACGCAGTTCGGTGCTGAGTTTCGAGCACCGATACTTCAGTGTAGGCTCTCAAAGGACGCTCGGCGGAGACGTAAAATCAGCCAAGCGTGAAATCATCTCGCGTGTCGTCCATCGCGAGATGAGTGTATATAAAGTTTACACGGTATTGAAAATTTAAGAACATATGGTTGTGTGAGAAAAAAACAAAGGTTTTTGGGGTCTCTGAATCCGAATTCGAGGTCCACTTGACCCAATCGAATCACTATCAAGGTCAATTCTAAGTTAAACCGGTAAATATTGCAAAAAATGCATTTTTGACTGCAGAATCGGAAAGGTCGGGAAATTCAAAGTTCAGACATAAAATTTAACATTTTTTTTTTCATTTAAAAATTTTGTTTGTATTTTTGTTAACCTTTCTTGCAGCGACAATATGTAAAAGCATACAAAAATAAATAAAACAAAGACCATCCAATCATGCTTACCCAGCTATTGCCTTTTATTTAAAAATATGAATTTTTAAGTGAAATAATTTCAAAATCTTTTTTTCATTTTCTGAGCTTGAATCATGGAACCTTATTTTGAAAGGCAATATCAACAGAGTTTTGTTCAACATAATTGTGAGCCTGGATCGAAAAAGTCACTCAGCGCTCGAGATCGAGTAAGACTATTGTCCAGACGTCTCGGTGGACTGAAATTTTAAAATTCAAAAAATAAAATTTTTTAAAATATTTTCTTGTAGAGAATGAAAATAGGGAACTTTTTTCTATTTAAAACAATTTTCCCCAAAATCAATTATGTTTTAAAAGATGAATCGTCAAAACGCAGACAAATATTAATAAAACTGTTTGAAATTTGGTATACACACGCAATATACCCTAACGAAGCCTACAAAATCAAAAAAATTATCAAAGCTGCCCATAGTTTAATAATAATTAATTGCAAATTGAGACTGGTCGATAAGTATGTTTTTTTAGTTTCGACGAAGAAAAGTATCGAGGGAACTTTAGAGTTGAAAGAAGTTCCAGGGAGATATTTGTTCCATACTATTAAAGGAAGATTTTTGGAAATTTTTAGATCGATTCAATAAAAGTTGACGGAAATATCCATTTTGGAAGAAAGAAAAGCATCGAGGGAACTTTAGAGTGGAAAGAGTGAAATATTTGTTCCGTACTATTAAAGTAAGATTTTTGGAAATTTTTAGATCGATCAAAGATATTATTATAGTAGATGCTGTGCTGGTTTAGCAGACGTGCTTTTAGCAGATGCTAAAAACCGATGACAAATGCGGTGCTGATTTAGAAAACCTAATATTTTTGTAGTTGGCGCGTCAGTCGAAAGTGTCGAGCTACCCCGCACTGCGGAGTAGCCTGAATATTTTCGACTGATGCGCCAACTACAAAAATATTAGGTTACTAGGTATCTACTAATAATATCTTTGGATCGATTCAATAAAAATTGACGAAAATATCCATTGTGTAAGAAAGTGCGAGTCGCATCCTTTATAGGTTAGTACCGATGACAATACAAACGAACATTGAGAAGCTCATGGTGCAATCCTAGACGGCATCGCGTGCTTTCTTCCAAAATGGATATTTCCGTCAATTTTTATTAAATCGATCTAAAAATTTCCAAAAATCTTCCCTTAATAGTATGGAACAAATATCTCACTGGAACTTCTTTCAACTCTAAAGTTCCCTCGATACTTTTCTTCGTCGAAACTAAAAAAACATACTTATCGACCAATCTCAATTTGCAATTAATTATTATTAAACTATGGGCAGCTTTGATAATTTTTTTGATTTTGTAGGCTTCGTTAGGGTATATTGCGTGTGTATACCAAATTTCAAACAGTTTTATTAATATTTGTCTGCGTTTTGACGATTCATCTTTTAAAACATAATTGATTTTGGGGAAAATTGTTTTAAATAGAAAAAAGTTCCCTATTTTCATTCTCTACACGAAAATATTTTTAAAATTTTTATTTTTTGAACTTTAAAACTCCAGTCCACCGAGACGTTTGGACAATAGTTTTACTCGATCTCGAGCGCTGAGAGACTTTTTCGATCCAGGCCCTCAATTGATAACCTTAACCTTCTTTTGAGAAAACACGTTTAATGCTTCCTCGTAGAGGAAGCAAATGAATTTGCAACTTCATCATAATGAGAAAGCAAAGTACTCAACAAATTAGCATAAAAAATATAAATATAGTTAAAAGAAACATCCGAAATCAGATTCACAGTTTGTTTTTTACTTTTTGCTGCCTCATAAAGTGGCATGTGTCATGGCGAATCGATATTGAGCTATAAGATTATTGCATTCCAATGAAAAATTAGAAAGTTATGATTAATTGTAATTTATAAAAAATTAAATTTGAGAATATAAGTTCTCAAATATTCAAAATTTAAAGCCGTTGGAAGGAAAATGAAGATTCTTTGTGTCGACACGAATTGATTAGTCTATAAGATTAAAGCATTTAATTGAAAAATGAAAAATTTATTATAGCGTTGTAAGTAAGGAAGCCTTACTTCAATGTCGGAATTGAATAGGATTCGTTTAATCAAAAATTGATATTCTTGCATTGATGTTAAAACTAGGTCGGATTCAATCGGATTGAAACCCTAATTTCGGCGTAATTTGGAATAGATCAGATTCAGTAAGACAGAAATTTTGGTTTGTCTTTAAATTATATCGGATATAAATTCTATCATGTCTTTTAATATCGAATTAGATCGAATCCAGTCGGATTCCTATTATTATTTCTACTTGGGATAAGATTGTATTAATTCGGGTAGGAATCCTTAGTTCGAGTACGGATTCATTTTTTGTCAAACTTTGGATTAGATCGAAATCAAACTGTTATGTTCAAATACAAGTTGAACCAAAGTTAACCAAAAGTTTCAATTTTTCACCTGGGAAGAAAACATGTGTATGTTGGCAAAATGCACATTAATGAGATCATGACATTGATTTATATTAAATATATTGAGCTCGATCCAAGTAAATATTAAATATTATTTTATTTTTCAAGTGTTAGACGAATTTGTTTCATTATCTTTTGTCCACATAGAAAAGCTGATAAAGTTCTTATGGAATGGATGACCATGTCGTGGGAAGATCTGCAGCCGTCGGCGCCATTACTTTCTGGCGTTGCGACGCCGCAATATCGACGTTACGCCCATTGAGATGCTTACTATGAGAAATTAGGTATAGTTTCTGCCACCATTACCTTTTAAAAATACGCAGTGGCCTAGTCATCTTTACTTCTCATGCTAAAGATTGCGAAAAATATATATTTAGTTTATATTATTTATTGATATACAAAAATAGAATATTCTAACATAGCAGGAAGTAAAAAAATAGCTTATAGAATGAAACGACGTAAATTATTAAAGCTAAATAGAGCTTGACAATAAATGAAGACTTTAATTTAGGAATATTACATTCCGTTCCCAGTCTTTTGCTTTTGCTTCCTTACAGAGGAAGCTTTGTAGTGGTGATAATATACAGTGATGTTTCATGTAGAGAAATATCCACTTCCATTGAAAAAACACAAACATAACCTCTAATAGTTGAGATTAGTTAGCCCTCATAAAACTTGAATGATTATTTCGTAAAAATACCAATTTCCCTTGAGAAGAATCAAACATAACCTTAAATATATGAAATTTGTTGAACTTCATAAATATATGATGTTTTTTGTAGAGAAATATTCACTTCAATTGAGAAAATACAAAAATAACCTCAAAAATATAAATAAATATTTCGAATTATTTCGAACTAGTTAGCCTTTACCATTGTCTGATGATTTTTCCACAGAAATATCCATTTCTTTTGAAAAATCCTTTACGTAACCTTAAATAAATAAAAAATGTTAATAATATAGTATAATTAGGAATAATTGTCGCTCTTTCCTTAAAAATGCCCATTTCGCCTCAGAAAACCTGAAAGCTTTGTGAATACTTAATGATTATGATCTTTTATTTTTTTAAATTACGTATTTATCTTTCCACACCGCCATCTGTATGTTTTCTTTGTAAAAATCCGCCATAATTACAGGCAGTTGTCAGTTTTTCACTATTTGTTTACCTCTCTTACAAATTCTCTCTCCAGGCCAGTCTCAATATATAACCTCCTGTCCTTAATATTAAGGAAATAAATTTCTATCTGATGTATTGTACCTACGAGGAAATATTACGTTCCTTCCTGTTTAAAAAAATCGTTAGAAACCGAATTGGAACCCAGATAGGCATCTACATGGGTCTAACTGGGCTGATCTGGGTCAAACATTATAATCTGGGACTTTAGCCGGGTCTAACAGGATTCTACTATGTAATTTTGAACAACATTGCGGAATGATATCAGGGTGTAACAGAATGCAACATGAGGACTTGGTACCAGAAATTAATCATTATAATTCCTAATTAGGGACCTAAAAGGGCATACTTGGGTCCTATCCAGGGTTTTTATATAGAAATTAAAGTTCAAAGTGCGTTCCGGTCTCCTAAAAGGATCTAGTGTGATCTGTTATTCCTTAAACAAAATCTATGGGTTTCTAGCAGGGTCTATATAGGTTCGAAAAGGGACATAGAACGATAAATGCTTACTAAGTGCATTGCGGTCTCTTATAAGGGTCTAGTGTAGTCCTATCTGTGATTCCTTAAACGAAATATATGGGTTTCTAGCAGGGTCTATATGGTTTCGAAAAGGAACAGATCGTTAATTGCTTTCTAACTGGAGTGCGGTCTCGTATAAGGGTCTAGTAAGGTCCTATCTGTGATTCCTTAAACCATACGTGTTGGTGTTTAATAGGATGTATATTGGTTGTAGGATAGATGTTTTTTAAAATTCACTTTGATGTGGTCGTCTTTTGGGGGGTCTATTATAACGTCATATTTAGTAGGGTTTTACTCAGGAAATAGATCAAGATATTTTGCCAAATACAATCTTGGTTTCTAAAAGAGTCAAGTGTCTTTCTATCGGGGATCATTTAATTGATGATGTGGTGATTTAGGAGGGTTTAAGCTGGTTCTAGAAGGTACATAGATTGAGATTTTTGTTTTAAAAAACCGTTAGAAACCGGATTGGAACCCAAATGGGCATCTGCATTAGTTAAACATTGTAATGTGGGACTATACCCGGTTCTAATAGAGTTCTACTAGATAATTTTGACCAACATTACGGAGTGCTATCAGGGTGTAAGAGGATTCAACATGGGGACTCGTTACCAGAAATTAATTATTATCATTACTAATTGGGGATCTAACAGGGTTTACTTGGGTCCAACTCTGGGTTTCTAATTAGAAATTAATCTTATTTAGTGAAAGTACGCCCTGGGTGCTTGGACAGATTTAGATCTGCTATGTTAGAGAGTTCTTGAATGGAATGAGTGAAGAATTTATGATATAATAAGATTTTTTTATTCTCGTAGTTGAGTTTATTTGAAGTGGTAAAATTTGCTTGTGAGAATCATAGAATCATAAGCAACTAATTTTATTATTGGATTTCCGTAACTTTTGGCATCGTCGAAAGGAATATATTACCTTCGCCGATGTTGATAACAACACATTTATCAACTATGTCGGATACGAACACTATTTCTTCCTTGGTTCTTTCCTCAATTTTATACAGATTTTTCGACGTAAATTCTTCTATACGCGGTAAATTAGGATTCTCATTTAAAATAGACATACGCACTTTTGATACATTAAAGTAAACAACCGTTATTTTTAAAACGAAAAACGGTATCATCAGTGTTTTTGGGACGTGTGTACACAATTGAATGAACAATCATATTTCTAAAAATGCGTCTTTCGAAGGTAAGAATCGGCTTGTCTGGAGTAGAAAGTTCCTGGTATTTGGGATCATGTTTCCCATGGCCTATGAGTACAACTTCTCCAAAAGAACAACGCTGAACTGTGGTTACCTCAATTATTGAGAAAAGTGATTCACAAAATTTTGTATATTTCTCTTCGCTATTTGTTCGTAAACACCTTTGGGACTATGAACATCTCGTTTCAAGTAGTAGATGGCGTTTTCAGAAGAAAATTTCGATGTTGCCCATATTGGACCACCATGCCTAACGCAAGAAACTAGGTGTCTTAATGTGTGTACGTTGAAAGTTACATGATTCTCACCGTACAGTATTTTTAATAATCCCACGAATTGAAGAACGTCGTAATCAGCTTGCTGTAATTCTTCTTCGGTTACAGTAGTCTGGAGAAGAGTATATACACTATTTGCAAACAACGTAAAATGTTGAAGTGTATAATCATCCATAATGCCTTGTAAACATGGAATAGCGTAAAACAATAACCACGATCGCCATTCTGTCGCTTTTCACTTGCTTTTTTCTGTTAATGGTCTTGCAAGCCGATGTATTTCGTGAAGTGGAGTCATTCTTTTTAAACGATCATTAATGGGTTAACTTGAGCTTGCTGTGTCTTCGACAATCGAATGAGACTTTTAGGATCAGTAGTCCACATAGTCCATAGAAGCACTGGTATGCCAATCAAATCAGCATGCAGATAATCTCTGGAAAAAGAGTTGACCTTATCAAAGTCTTTTAGCTTAGATAAGACTGAGAAACCTTTTAAACCCTTAACACTACTTTCTTCCTTTTCATCAGCTTTACTTGTTTGATCTTCGTTCGCTATGTTTGTCTCACTCCGTTGTTTTTCTTAGATTCAGATTTGTTCTTGCTGACAGATTTCATATCTTCTTGTGGCCTCGTAAACTTCATTTCAGCGGCGTTCATATTCAGCAAATACTTATCATGAGTTCTTTCGGCTGATGCATTTTCTTCTAAGAGATAACGCATTGAACCGTATTTATGTTGGCCTTTGCAATCATACCATGGGCAACCATAAAACCCATTAAATTGAATCATATTTTGCAATAGCGGTCGAGCTACACTATCGACACTACACATCAGTGGCTTTAATACAAAGTGCATAATTTCACCTGCACTATTCGTCAAATTGAAGCCAAAGCCATTCAAACTGTTTGCTTCTTCTATAAATGGAAGTAAGAACATATTCATCATATCAGCATTTGGTTCCTTCTTCTCCATCCAGAGGCCTACCAGCAAGGGATATCGAAAACGTATGTTTTGAGGCAATTCGTTGATAACAATGAAGATTGGCCAGAACGATAACTTTGAGCTAATAAAGAGCGGTGCACCGTCGGTGTAGAAAATGAAAGTGATGATTTGCGAGTTAATTTCCGCTGTCTTTACCAGTATTTTGCGGTATAAAATACCGTTATAAACGTCGTGCAAGACTCCATCGTTGCGCAATGTTGACTGAATCTTTTTCAAATTATTAAACAAGGGACCTTCCATAAACCACGTGGTTTTAAAAAATTTGTTTAAAACGTCAATAAAATAAAAATTATGCGGTTTATTTCATTTTTATTATATTAAAACTAATCTGAGTCAACAGAAAGTGGTGTTAGCCACCTCCTTAAATCAGTGATGACTGGGAATACATTTGGATTCCCAGTATTAATGGATCTCCCAGTGGGGTGAACCATTAGACTGCACTCGACTTAATGCGATTCGGTTCAGTTCGCACAAATCGAATTTTTTGGATTTCGTGCGTTATTTCAGAAAGGCACCACGTGACACGAACACGGGAAACCCCCCCCCATATGGCTCAACATAGCAATTCGCCGAACCCCTCCTTCCCCTAATGAAGCCACGTGGTTTATGGAAAGCCCCTAAGCTGTCTCTTAGTAATGAAGAGCTCAACAAGGAATCAATTTGGAATTTGATGTCAATGTGAATGTAATAATCGAGAGAACATGCCAACAATAGTTTATAATTTTTCAAACATTTACTGCAAACTTTTTCTTTGTTTCTGATATCAGCTTTCTTTATAAAGTGACCTAACTCTTTGCAGCAAGCTGCACAGAAAAAGTAGTACTTTATAACTTCTTCAGGAGGATCGAAGATCTGCGATAAATAATAATCCGGAATATCACACTGTTTAAAATCTGGGTCTGCAAATATTTTTGCTGCTTCGATTAAAGCTCGACGACCATTGTAACTAAAACCGAATCTTATACAAATGCCAAAAATAGTAAGAATAACTTCCCACGTCCTTAGTCCAGATTCTTTGAACATAATGACATCATTATATTTTAAGTAATCTTTAAATTTTTGAAAATGAGAATACACGATGTTTAAATCGAAAGGAATAGGCACTGTACCCTCTGATACTAATGGTTCGTGAAATTCGGGAATAAGTGTTGAAGACTCGTCGATGTCAATTTCATCAATGGATGTATCGTGGTCCGATTCAATATTTTCGCCGAATTCAGTTGGTAAAGATGTTACATCGTGCGCTTTACACATGTCTTCTTTCGACGAAGTTGCCACAGGACATTCCGATCTGCTCAATTTCTTGAGATTTTCTGAAAATTTTTAAATGAAAAGCATACTGTAATAATATATATATATTTAAAATTTGAAGGTAAGTACTTCATAGGTTCTGCCAGGTCGTCAAAAAATGTCATCATTTCGAATAACTGGAAATTGTGTTTAGACATTTTTTATTAGGTGCTGCCGATCCACTGGGTATGTATTTTCTCTCGACTAACTTCGCCTTCATATACATATCATGTAAATTCTTCCATCTATTCTATACATATTTCACTTCACATGGACCTGAAAATTAACACAAAACTATACATTCTTAAATAAATTAATTTTAATTTTTAAAAAGTTAAATTTAAATTATGTAAGATTTATTTACGTGTTTATAATATTTTTTCTGTAAAAAGAAATTTAATTTTATAAGATACATGGAAAGAAATTTGGTACAGTTGCTGCACTACCTCTAGTGCTGCTGTGGCACCACAATAAAGGTGTTGCGCTATTTTAGGTTAGCAATTGTACATTTTGTGGAGTAGTTACTGTCTTTTGGCAGAGAGAGCGTTGCGCTCCTTCGATAAACGCAACTGCTATCCCTCAAGGTGCAGTAATTGCCCCGCAAGTGGACAGTTGCTGCACATATACAAAGAGCAACAACTATCCCACGTTAAACGCAGCAGTTGTATCTACAGGGGCAGTACCAAATTTTTTTGCGTGTAGAAATCAATTTTTGGTATAAAGTTTTAAATGACAAAAAATTGAAACATCAATAACTAAGAACTTTTAAGCACTATTTACAATATATTGTACATTAGTTTGAAGATAAACAAATAAAATTATATTCAAAGTTTATGAAAATATTTTGACTTCAAATTAATCTTTGTACATCTAATATATGTAAATTAAAAAAATATAACGAATTCCTTTATATCACTATGAGAGATGTATTTACAAACAAAAAAACAAACCTCTCAGGCAATTGTAGATTTACATCCATAAGTTCTTCTTTTTCAGATCGGTCCGCTCTGAAAGAGGTAATCGATAGTTAGACACTTCTTTGATCAATAACTCATACCAATCCTTATTCCAACGACGTTTATTTTGAAGGTTCACCATGGGATTTTCTTCGTACGGCACTATTAACAAATTGAAATCAAGAGAAAAATATATACATCAATTAACTCATAAGGGGGATTTCATGTCAAGTGTACTCACTTTAAAATCTGTCTTTGTCTGATCGAACTCAAACTTTGACAAATTGTAGTCCTATTGGATGATAGTTTCTGGGAAAAAAATTTTCCTCATAGAACAAATATTTACTGAAGGAGAGGGGGTGGAATTTTATGGTTTTGTGCAGAACCATCTATTTCGGATATTTGTGAATCTTTGAATAGCAATAAAAAAATGTTTGCACACCATAGTTTCGATAGATTTTTTCATGCCCTTTCGATTGGCCGTGAACATTTTTTTTTAATAGTATTTGACTATCAAAAGTGAAATTTAAAACTAAATTTGACTTTTTCTCTCGAAAGGACCCGTTTTTTTGCTTTTTTTTTATCTTAAAATATAGCTCAGGTTATTTCCTATAAGATTATATAGGTTAAAAAATGGAGAAAGAATTTGTAATTCATGAAAATAAGCGTTAAGTGCTCCGGTACACTCATAACGCTCACAGTCGAACTCCGTAGGTACACGTGGTGCGTCTTTGATAAGTGAAATATATTGTATTATAACTTAAATAAGTAATATTATTATATAATACATTATATATTATATATGTTACATTATATATATTATATATTATATTTTATATTATACAGGTTGAGTTTTTTAACTTGAGTAACCGAAATATCTCAAAAAATACGCATCCTATACGTAAAAAATGTCCATGACAAAAACTTTCTATTTTCGAGGGGGAAGATCGATTTCAAAAAAATTTACCTCAGTGTTTTTTTAGAAAACGTGTGTTTTTTAGAAATTTCGATGTCTCAAGTTAAAAAACTCACCCTGTATATAATACTATATGTTATATAATATATTATTATAATATATTATATAGTTATATCGAAACTATGGTGTGCAAAATATTTTATACTGTTATTATAATTATTATATAATAATATTATAACATTATAATATTACTTATTTGAATTATATTACAATATATTTTAATTGTCAAAAATGCACCACGACTCCCTATGGAGTTCGACTGTCAGCGTTATGAGTGTACCGGAGCACTTAACGCTTATTTTCATGAATTACAAATTCTTTCTCCATTTTTTAACCTATATAATCTTATAGGAAATAACCTGAGCTATATTTTAAGATAAAAAAAAGCAAAAAAAACGGGTCCTTTCGAGAGAAAAAGTCAAATTTAGTTTTAAATTTCACTTTTGATAGTCAAATACTATTAAAAAAAAATGTTCACGGCCAATCGAAAGGGCATGAAAAAATCTATCGAAACTATGGTGTGCAAACATTTTTTTATTGCTATTCAAAGATTCACAAATATCCGAAATAGATGGTATCTGCACAAAACCATGAAATTCCACCCCCTCTCCTTCAATAAATATTTGTTCAATGAGGAAAATTTTTTTCCCATAAACTATCATCCAATAGGAATACAATTTGCCAAAGTTTGAGTTCGATCAGACAAAGACAGATTCTAAAGTGGGTACACTTGACATGAAATCCCCCATATACGTATGGTAGGGCGTATCGAACAAAAAAGTTGTTTGGGCGAAGTTCTAATAGCAATGAAAACCTTCTTTGGGGAGGCAAAAACACTCCCCTAAACTTTCATTAAAAAAATTCCTTCTGTCTCCGCAACGCAGATATCGATAAAAAGAAAATAATTTCTTGACTTTGAACTACATGAAAATATTTTAAAGTGATATATTTCTCTCTATTTAGAAAGAAAATTAGTTTTCGGTATCTAAATTTTCAAAAAAAGAAAAAAAATAGTTTGAAGCAAGTGAATTTGTACCTACATAGTAAAAAATGATTCAAAAATTATTTACACTACCTAAGTGTCCTTGAAATTTTGGTTTTTGGGGTCGCTGATTACGAATATGTAATAAAAAATTCAAAATTCAAAATGGCGGCGAAGATTTTGAAAAGTCTAAGGAATTGGCTAAGAATTAGGTTTTGGGGTGTTTTGGGGTCGGTCTCGCTCACGAATTATCTTGAGTTACATCTTCCTCTTCATTGGTCAATTAAATTTCATTTAGAAGCATTTCAGCTTCTGAAAAACCAGTTACTTCTTCTTTTCGATCTTCCCTGCCGAAAATCTGATGCTAGACTCATTCTGGATACATTTTTGTCTAGCCTGAGTCTAGCAGAATTTTATGACGGGCACTTTGTCTAGGATTCGTCTAAAACTTATCTAACAGAGTCTAGTGGTGATTTACCTGAAGTCAGGTATCTAATTTTTTGCCAAAACGTTTATTATTGTCTATTGAATACTTCATGACATCGACAATGCTCATTAGTTTTTAGGGTTTTCAGGCTATACTTGAATACTTGATATCCAATGCCCATTTTCCTTGTAGGTAGCCAAAAGATCTGCAAACCGCTGTCCCTGAATTTTAACAGCGGGGTTCCTTTGTCCGTATTGAGGATTAAAATCCGGATATATTATTAGTTTAAAGAAACGCTGTAATTGCTCAATTTTATACATGCTCAATTGCTCATACAGAAAATTTCAGGCTTTCTGCGAAAAATAATTAAAAATACAAAAAATAGAAAATTAAACTGTTAAAGATGAACCAAGCGGTAAACTATCAAATTAGAGACCTTCATTATCTGTCAATTTCGAAATTATAATTCTGATTGCAAAATGTGAATAGCTTATATAATAGCTTAATATACCATATATTCAAATATTTTAAATTATTTAAAGAAATTCAGTTTGTTTGATTAATTCTTTTTTGATAATTCGTTTTTTCCTACGAAAAATTATTACTATTGGAACATTAATCAACAATCGTTACTTCATTTTTATTTATTTACACAAATTGAAGTTGTTTAATTCATTTTTTTTAATTCATTTTTTTCTGGTTAAAAATTATTACTATTGCTCTAGTGGAATATTTATTAACATTAATTAATGAATTTTCAATGATGGAAAAGAATTACATTCGTTCATTTTTTTCAAAAAATGTTTAGGAATTTTTCCTAAAACTAGTTAGGAGTACGTTAATCCTAATCTGTTACTGTGATATAGTTGAAGATGATCAAGCCCAAGTTTTTAAACTGCAGCTGTAATAAAATGCCAGATGTGACAGCTGTAGACAGAAACTAAGAATTTTGGTATTAACACATAAAATTGAATATAAAAATATTATAATATATTTTCTCAGAATTTGATTAAACTAATATTTTGAAAAAATAAAATTACAGCTAATTTATCTGCAAAGTGTTAAAAATAGCTTACTGAATTTGTCTGGAATCTATATTTTAAAATAAAAATAAATATTAATGAAATATTATTAATTATATTATTATTTACAATAATATTATTATTGTTATTAAATTTTCAAAATAATGCAAATTACCGAAAAGCGATTAAAGTAACATTGGGCCTGTAATATTAACGTTTATATTACTGTTACCATTGTCATATTACTTCTTTAAAACTTTGTACGTGATATTGAAAAGTCATATTTTGAAGAAAAAAGAATGAAGACACGCATACCAGGATTGGGCTTGTGTATATCAAAGGTAATTTCCAAAACTGATGGGTAACATTTTTTTTCCGAAGAAAATTGGTAATTTTTCATGAATATAGGCAAATTTTCCGAAATGTTAGTAAATTCATCAAGAAATTAAAAGACTGATTAAATCTTCGAAAATCTATAGATGATAATTGAAAACATTTTTGATCGTATCTGAGAAATGATTGTTCTAAGGACCTACGAGAACAAGGACAACAACTCTCAATCCGAGAGTAAGGAGTACGATCCCATAATAAAATAAACAAACCCCATTCGGGTTTGGCTGTTTGTGAAGGTCTCCCACGTAAGGAAAAATTCTAAATTTAAATTTCTTAAACTTTGACAACCCGACTTGAGATTCAAAAATTTATTTAAAAATTCCGTACGTAATACCCAGAAACTTTACATCTTATTGGAAATGATTGTTACTACCAGGGCGTGCTTATGGGGGTGTCTTGATGAGAAGCCATGGCCGAATTTCTACAGAAAAACTTTATCTAGGCACAGAGTTGGATTTTTACGGAAAATGTTCATTTACCTGATGGAGAAGATCGAGAAATATTCACAGAGTTTTTAAATCTAATCAGCAATCATTGGTACTACCAGCGTGTATTATTGTTGTGTTTTGATGAGAATCCATAACCGGAATTCTCCAATAAAAATTTATCTGGGCACAGAGTTCGAAATTTTCGAAAAATGATTATTTTCCTGATGCAGAAGATCGTGAAATATTCACAGAGATATTACATCGTATGGGATAGATTGGTACTACCAGGGTTTGTTTATGGTTGTGTTAAGAACCCACTGCCTGAAGTCTGCAAAAAAAATTTATCTGTGCAATAATACCTATTTCTTGCACAAAATTTTCTGCTCTTATTTAATCCGTAGACGTATCCGTAGTCAAAAACAGGTGTTACAGACCAAGAAAATCGTCTTCACCTTCATGTGACCTTGAAAATTGCCCTGCAAGGTCATGATGGTGAAAGTAATGTACACTTTAACATGTCATCGATTTTTCTGAAACATCTTGAACGTTTGTTTACCCTAATAAACTAAGACAATTCAGAAATAGTGCATCTGGTCGTTTTTCAGACATTTGACCTTAATTTTCTACCTTTCCAAGATCACAAAAAAAATTTTCGATGAAACGTTTCTGACGTGAAATTTAATGCTCTTTTCAAATCTGTATTTTAGAAGATATTTGAAGCGATAGATTAAAATGACACACCCTGTATTTCAGAACTCAATATGTTGCGTTATGTCGGATTATGAACAATCGGAAGAAGGTGCTTTGCTGAAAACTCTTGTTCTCATTTACTAATAATGTGATTGTATTTGACTGCAATTAAGAATTACAGATTGAACTGTGTTCATACAAATTTAACACCTTGGTGAATTAAATAAATCGACATAGGACGTTAGAAATCAATTTCTTAACATCAAAAATCGTATTTCCCTAACGTCAGTAATACTACGAATTGTTATAAGATTTTCTACATTGTGCCTGTATCATCGAAACAAAAACTGATCAATCAACTATAACGACAATCTCAGCCACAAGGGACTTTCGGCCTCTGAGTACCGTCAAAATCTAGAACCGAACAAAAGTTTTTGATAAACTTAATTACTGCCAATTAGGGCGTCAGGTATTTTTCGATACCGCTCAAATAATTTCTCAAGAAGGCTTACTCAAAATTTCTTGAAAACAAAAAAATTGTGCACTCCAGCTCGCTCATTGAGAGGGATTTCATGGGGACGCAAAACAAATCAGACCAACATAATAATAGAAATCAGGTTTATTACATTAAATGATGAGATGAGGTCATATACAGTTTTGAAATTTTAATGGATGAGATGAGAAGAAAATAAAATTAAATTCAAAAGAAATTGTTGCAATCTGGTTTAGTCAACTTTAGTTTGACATTCGAAAATATTACGATCGGCAAAGTTATCAAGATATAATGTTACAAGTGGTTTGTAACCTTGAGTATAATTATATCCATGTGACAGAATCAATACATCTGAATACGAAATTATTTAGAATTGAATTAAGACTTCTAACCTAAAAATTTATAAACTCAACTTTACTTGATCGAATTACGTAAAAGAAAACTACTTCTATTCGCACATGGCATCGAACTCGAAAGAAAAATAACTTTATATGCTAAACAAAATATATATTGCGTTAAATTCTACATTCACTTCAAGAGAAAGAAACTAAATGATCCAAAAGAAAGAAACGACTCTATACTATATGCGAGCGTTGGCTCGCCATTACATAACAGCTAAACTTTACACTTTTGAATTACAATAGAAAAGAAACTATATTTCTTTTAAAACTCTACTTAATTGTACAAGCTAAATCTATCCATAATTCTCTAAACTTAAATCCTAACAAATGCTCCAAAATTACACTCGAAAGTACAAAGAAAAAGTCTCTATGCCAAGCAAAATGGGTGTTGACCACGATACAAAATCGAGCACTTCGCGAAAAACTCTAAATTAAACATACACTAAATTGGAGAAATCGAAATCACAGACGCCTACCTTACTTCCGACGCAAAGATGATTACGCCTGTGTGCGTACTGTACGCATACTCGTTAACGAATCCCCTCTCCAAGCCGTCTGCTCGCCAGACAGGTTCACTAAAACCACCCACGGAAGAACAATTCTTCAGTCTAGCTAGGCGAGATTCACCGAGCACATCGGAGAGCTCTCACCTGGTGAAAACTCATGTACTTTTACTACCAACAGGAGCATCTGTGGCGCACTTAGGCGCACCTGTCGTTGTCAATTCTCGCCTAAAGGAAATGTCACGCTATACGAACTACTATGTTTGACATTTTCCCAAACGTAACTTCATCTTTCTCCGCTCTTCTCTCTCTCTCTCTCTCTCTCGCTCACACTTTCGAAAGGTGTACGATTTCTTCAGTCATTAGGATTGCCTAAGGCTGTAGAAATCTATGATGAAATATTAATAAATAGGAGCGTCTATTATTAATATTTTCCACCCGAGAATACTTTTCTATTCCTTTTCCTGTAAATCCTGTCCATTAAATTGCAAAGCGATAGAGATTAATTTACATTCAACAGGCGCATCTGTGAGTGACAAATTAAACCGACGGATAATATGTAGTAGGAGCACCTACAAATATTATCTATCATTGGAGATTTATACATCCGAAACTTACACTATTTTTTCCTATCAGTCCTCCCTTCTCTCCATACCGTCAAAACCACTGAAGTAAGAGAACTGAGACGTTAATATTGTATTCCGCAAAATCGCCTGTATGTCTAATTCGTTCACGAATCTGTCAATTTGTACTTTGTCTGACAAATCTGTAATATCTATGATTACGGGACGAATGGTCACTTCATCCGTCTTCGTTCAGACAAACTCAAAAGGATCAATAATGTGGTGAAAATCCACCACGTTAAACAACATATAATTATCATCAATAGTACTTCAATTAGTCCTGAATTCAGTACTTTAATTCATTTTTTCGAATTCAAAAATCGAATTTTGGCCACAAAACCAAGTCTTCTGTCCCACTGTGTACAGGTATAAATCTGCTTAGTTTAAACTATTTTTATTGATAATTGAAATCTTGAAAGAAAATTTTTTGTTCTTCCAATTAAAAGAAGTGTTTCGTTTTTTTTTTAATTTTTAGCGACATCTGTGTTGCGGAGAAAGAAGGAATTTTTTTATGAAACTTTAGGGGCAAAAGTGGTATTGCGAGAACTACAGAAATTATAATTATAAAATATTTAATTCACTACTTTTTACATGATATACAGGTATTAAGAAAGCACGTAAATTTTACCTACAGTTACAGTATCATTTTCATTAATATGAATGTATTGTGAATCCTCATCATAATTTTTAAAACAGGAATGGTTCAAAATTACACTCATGTCACTCAAAGCATGACCACAGTCACCGCATTTTTTGTTTATCTGAAAATGAAAATTCATTGAAAAATAATTATTATTTTTCATATTTATTGTATGAAACAATCCTTTAAGGACGATGGAGTATCCAAACAAACCATATTTCAGTAATAACTTTTGTAGGGTTCTAAATGCGAAATATACATGTTTTTGGAGTTTAAAAAGAATGCTAAGATAGCACTTGTATAAACCTTTGAAAAACCTTTGTAAAGTTTTATTTCGACCAATTTCCGATCCTAAAATAAGGGAGATAGCCGAACGAGTGCAATTGCGAGTCCTATAAGATGCTTCCTTATGAAATTTCTCCGTAAACAATTCAATAATATCGGCTACCTTTGCATCGTAAAGATCTAAGCTTCTATTTTTACAAAAGAACCACCATTTCTTTAGCGAACTGTTATACTGTTTGAGAGAAGATTCAGTTAAAGAAGAAATAGAAATTGTAACTGATTTCACTGCAATGCGTTTCACTAAGAAAGCTCTCTTCGCTGCCACCAGGGTAAGTTTTCTCCAGAGAGGATGAGACTTCGTATCAAGAGAAATTAAAAGGTTGCAGCATTGAGAGGAACAGGGAAAACCAGGATTGCGCAGGCCAATGAGGAACTACCATTATACACTTTGCTTTTTCAGAATTTACTTTTTGTAAGACTCTAGGAATTATAATAAAAGGTGGAAAGGCGTAAAAAAATAATTAGCCCAATTATTAAATAGTAAAGGCATCGACTGCCGATGAAATAGGATCTCTCATCCAGGAAACATAATTTTTGCATTATGCATTAACTCTAGATGCAAATAAGTCAATTTCCGGATTACCGAAAATCGGAAGAATTTTACTGAAAGATGAGTCGTATAATTCAAATTCCGTTTCTACATCTAATCTCCTGGATTTAAAATCCGCTTCTGCGTTATGTTTGGAAGACACATAACAAGTAAAAATATATAATTCACGTTCCTCACACGACTCCCAAATAGACCGAGATAATTTGCTGAGATTTTTTAACCTAACACCTCCCATGCGATTTATGCAGGAAATTGCAGTAGCATTATAAATTTTTAAGAGAATACTATGGTTTCTGAGGTCTTTCGCAAAGTATTATAGACCGAAGAAAGCTGATAAGAGTTCCAAATAGTTGATATTCTGTAATCTCTCAGAAGCAGTCCAATGACCATGAGCTCTACTTTTACCACATGAAACTCCCCAACCGGTAAGAGAAGCGTCTGAAAAGATTGTTACTGTTAAATTATGTTCAGAAATGCTTGAAACTTTATGTAAAACATTCTTCTCCCACCATGAAAAATCGGCCTGTAACTTTTGAGTTAAATCCATATTTGCTTCATAATTATCATTAGACTTTAACAAAACTAAATATTTCTCTCTTTCAAGACTTTTCATATGAGCCAAAGATTAAAAATTAAATGATTTGTCCCATCCGGTTTAGGAATTAAGAAAATTTTCATCACAAAGTGATCTGCTTGTGGTAAATATTTACAAATAGCCTCTTTGTGTATTAATTTTTTAATCTGGTCTAAAATGAAAGATTTTTTCTTCGTTGACCAAGACGGCTGCTGTGGAATCCAATTCTGAATGACTAGTTTTGCGAAACAGATTTCATAACCATGAATTCAACTTAAAATTTAGGAATCAGGGGTAATATTTTTCCAATTTTCTAAGAAATATTTTAGCCTACCAGCCGATTCACTTACATTTGTAAAAACTACATTTTCTTCTGATGAGTTGGAGCTTGCGACTGAAAGCTGTTGCTTTGTTCTCTGTTCTGAGACCTCTGTTTTCTTGTTGAACTGAAGCTGATTGGGAAATTTGTTCTGGTACCCGCCCCACGTCTTGGACTTGAAAGGTTGACGTCGAGGCGGGGCCTTGGAGGTTTTTAATTTCCCCGAGTTTCTGGATTTTTCAACAAGATCTTTGCCAGATCTTTCAATTATTTTAGCGGCTTTAAGGCACTCTCCCAACTTTTGGTCGAAAAGCCATTTATCTGCTATGGAAGATTCCAACGCCAACAGACGTGTAGATTCGTTGAGCTTTTTGCGTAAGGAAGTCTGCGTTGTGGATAACTTTTGGGCATCGTCATACTGTTTTTTGTCATTTATAACATCCACAATAGTGTTTTGCCCAACACCGCTAGACCGGCAGTAATCTTCTTTTGCTTTTCAATTAAGCGCTCATCTCGCTTTAGAGATATTTCGTTTCAAGAAACTTTAATTTCGTCGTTAAGTTTTGGTCGATCAAAACAAACACAATTTTTAGGTGGAACATGATCCTTGATTAACTGTTCTTTCTTCTCTTTAGGAAGGCTTTTCTTTAAAATGCCTTCAAACCGAGCTGCGATACTGTTACGAATAGCTGGAGCCAGAATTCTGTCGTCCGCTACTCTTTTTCCAATTAGTTCGAAAATTTCCGAATCCAGATCTTCTACCACTCAAGCATCATTTGTTTTTTGAGGGTCAGATGCCGATGAACCTTCATCGATCTTGTTTGTCGCTTGACTTGCAGAAGAATTATCTTTCTGAATGGATGTTACTTGGTTAGATGGAACCTGAGGTCTACTCAAATTATCTTGTAGGAGTGCAGTACCCGGAGGAGTGTACGAAGGTCTACTTGACGGAAGCCGTCGACTTGAATTAGTGCTGGAAGAACGTCTATGACGTCTTTGATGATCGATCTCTAAGAGTGCCGTCCTATGCTAGCAGAAAACGCAAAGCAGATTTAACTCTCTTCGAGACTTATTTTTCCAATTTTTTGAATTTTTCTCTCAACAGGTTCAATTCCCTGGACAACCCCATCTCCTCGGATTCATCCTCCGAATCCGATCTGTACTTTCTTTTACCCATATTTCTAAACACTTAAAATCTCGAAGTGACTACCTCAGCGCAAAAAAAAAACAATGAGGTATTGAGAAGTGACATAGATAGGGTGAGTCACGGACACTTTGACAACAGGTATTTTGACTAGGCTAATACAAATCTCCAGGAATGAAGTAGCAATTCACAAGTGAAAAAGTAATAATGACTGGATAATTATTGTCCGACTTTTACAAAGAACAGATGCAGATGGCGCTGTAGGAGAAATATAAATTCAAATAAGAATATTTTAAATGAAAAAGCACGATGTATTAACAAAGGCAAAAATTTTAAGGTCATTATAGGTAATGTTTAGATTTTTCAACGAAAATGGATATATTTTTATTAAAAATCATCCAATTTTTATGGTAAATAACTAAACTCAACTATTTGAGGTTATGTTTGTTTTTTCTCAACGGAAATTGATACTTTTTAATAAAAATCATCAATGACTAACTAATTTCATCTTTTTGAGGTTATGTTTTTGTTTTTTTAACGGAAATGGATGTTATTACATATAAATCATCCAATTTTCATGAGAAACTACTAAACTCTACTATTTGAGATTATATTTGTATTTTCGCAAGGGAAATGGATATTTTTTAGTAAAAATCATTCACTTTTTATAAGAACCAACTAAACTCAACTATTGGATGTTATATTTGCGTTTTCTCAACGGAAATGATTATTGTTACGTGAAAACTATCCAATTCTCTTAAGAATACGAAAACATAACCTCAAAGAGGTGAGTTTAGTTGTTTCTTATAAAAATTGGATGACTTTTAAGTAAAAATAACCATCTACGTGACAAAACGCAAACGTAACCTCAAATAGTAGAGTTTAGTTGTTTCTCATAAATACTGGATGATTTTTAATAAAAAATATTCATTTCTGTTGAAAAAATCGAAACATTACCTATAATGACCTTAAAATGTCTGCCTTTATTAATACGTTGTGCTTTTTCATTTAAAATATTCTTATTTGAATTTATATTTCTCCTACAGCGCCATCTGCATCTGTTCTTTGTAAAAGTCGGACAATAATTATCCAGTCATTATCACTTTTTCACTATAGGTTTACCCCCTTACGAATTGCTACTTCATTCCTGGAGATTTGTATTAACCTGGTCAAAGTACCGGATAACACTGGTTGAAATTCAGATGACAAAAACCGCCTTGATTTAAGATAGTTTCGGACAATTTTTCGGAGTTTGGAATTTATCTGGAATTTTAAGCAGGGCCAGTACTGGGCGTTTGTACTCGGTACTGATGCGGTACTGCATGGACACCAGTACTGGTTCTGTAGGGGAGATCAGGGCACAAAGGACTGCTTAACGTTTTTTCGGCTATATAATTATAAATAACACGTAATTTTAATTGAAATTTGCTGTACATATTGCAAAAACTATCTACTTTCAATAAACGCTTGACTAACATACATTATTATTTTTAATTCAAGTATATAATGGCAAATTTAGAAAAAAAAATTTGGACTATCTACATTTAATACATCGAACATTTCGGTAACGAAACTTCGACAAAAAGTAAGCTAAGTGAACACGAACATATTCTGAATAAACATTTCAACAATTAAAGCACTTATATACAAATGAGAAGGCTATATGTATGAAAGTTTCTTATAAGCTTACCTTGAATTTTCATTTTTTATATTTTTTTTTCCAAAAGCGTTGATTCAAAATGAATCTCGACACAAACTGAAATAGTCACTAAGTAATGTAATTACGGCAATTACGAAGAGATGGCACCACAAAATACAATTTGTAACAGCTGCCTGTTTTATCGACATAAAACATATGGCAACTCCTTTTATTTGCGGGAAAACTTGAATTAAAATTATTATAAAATAAGGAGATTTTGGCAACGCTAGGAAAAACGAGCAAATCAGCTATAGGATTAAGTTATTTTAGACTATTCATAGGAAAAAGCTCTCGCACCGAGTAGCACGTTCATTTATTAGGGTATTTCTATTTTCATCTAATCCAGGTCATTTACGACCAAGAGAATTTTGTGAGGGGACGTACCAAGGACAGGCTTCGCCATTAAGAAAATCCTCTTCTATGTAAATCCGTACCCCAATCATTAAATATTTCCTTTTTGCCTACCTACGGAATTCCCCAAATTGTGCGTCTTTCCACCTCTTCTTATATTATAATTCTCCCTCTAGTTTTATGTATCTACTCCCTACCTCACTGTACTCTAGTTTTAATTTTGAGACTCAGATTTTTCTTGGCTCTTGATTCAGTGAGCAGATTTAACAGAAACAATTTCAATCAATTTGAAATTTCGCGCCCTTTCTTATTAAGGCGCGTCACAAATTTTATTGAAACGAACCCCTATGCCCCGCCGGTTCTCTGTGCCCTGCTCACCTCTAAATTGATATATTACTAGCAAACTACTGGTAGAGTAATGGCTATTATAGTCGCCGTAGTTACTGTTTATAAAAAAAATTGTTTTTAATATAAGCACTGCACTTAATTTATGTTTTAAATTACACAATCATACGCAAGGTCTCTTTCACATATAATCGCACTCGTTAGGGATCGAACTCCTGACCCTAACATCATAAACGTACGCCCTAACCGCCTGAACTATTTAACCACTTGGAGTTCCTGAACAAAATCTTAACTAAGCTCTTTCGCTGAAATCCAGAGATAATTCCGAGGTATATAGATAGATATATTTTTTGCTTTACACATTTTATGAATAGGTGCTTTTAAAAATTTTTCATTTAAAAATTTTTAATTGATCTGTTATAAAAGAAAATATTTTTTTCATAAAATTTTATTTTAACTTCACCTCTATAGAAAATTCGACTTTCGATGCCTGTTGAGCGGTTCGAAAGTCGTGTTTTCTGTCATAGGGGAAAAAGTGACATTGGTTGTAAATTGGCCAATGGCAGCATTTCTCGGGTGGAAGGTCAACATGTGTTACTACGCGCTGGCTTCGAGTTTCGAAATTCGAGACTTATCTAAAAGCTAACTTCAGTTACCACCTTCGATGGTGATAAACGATAAATTTATTGAAAAACAAAGAGAAATATATTTACAATTTTTATTTTACAGTTTAGAGATACTTTGTAATATTCTCAAGTGTTTGTGTGATATGTAATTATTTTAATTCCCCCTGAACCCCTCCAAGACTTAGCCTCAAACTCTCCGTGACGCTCTAGGAATCTTAAGTCGAAATTTCGATATGCGGTGAAATGAAAAATTGTATACGTTACCGGGTCGAGGCAACGATTTCAGTTTTGTGATATCTGCCCTCGCTTCGCTCGGACAGCTAACTTCACGCTCGTGAAATCGTTGCCTTTCAACCCTTGCCACGTAATATACTATTATATTATACTATCTTTTAAAAATCACGTCAAATCATTTAAAATTAAGGAGTTATATACACTTGTGTTGGTTGAAAAAATCGAAAAAATTTTTATTGCATTTTCTTGAAGTACATTCTTTTAAGATTATTTTTTCCAAATTTTATAGAGATCTGAGCACTAGAACCTAAGTTACAGTTATCAACAACGCGCTCCTCCAAGTGCGCTACCTACAAGTATTCGAAACTTTAAACGCGATTTTTTCTGAATGTGGTTTTTCAAAAAGGGCCGTTGCGGTGTCCTCGATTTATCAAAAACCATGTGACCGATCAATCTTATTTTTTTACAGGGTTCTTTATAACAATATTATATCATACTTGGACGAAGGAATTCCCATTTGAAAGAAAACTTTTTTTTTGGGACTCAAAAAACTGAATTTTCAGATCCCTAAAAATCGATTTTTTCAGAAAATTCATCACCATTTTTGCAAAAAATACTTATTTCGGCAAATCCTTCATCCAAGTAGAGCAAAAATATAGATACTAAAGAAAGCTTATGGTTAAATTGATTGGAGGTGATTCATTTTCCAGTTATCATGGACACCGCGAAGGGTGTTTGAAGAAAGGTGTTTTGGCTCAACGGGCGTAGTGCCTACAAATGTCAATATTTTTCATTCAAATTTGGGATAAAGTATCTTCAAATATATATGTATAGATGCGTAAAGGTTTGTTCTTAAAAAAGTTTACCGTCTTTTCAAAAAATATTCGTTAAAAAAACCTTTTTTTTCGGACAAGAAGTGTATATAACTCCTTAAGTTAATTAAGTAATGAACTTTAAAATCCCCTAAAATCTCAAAAATATTCCTAGCAAAATCTCTTGAAATCCTTTACGGGCATCTTCCGATGTAAGTGTATATTTGAGTGTCTGTGGATGTATGGACTCGCCTTTTAGGAGGCCTCTACCCGGCCCCCTCAGTGCTTGTGTCAGATTTACAGTACGACATAGAGCCTAAATCTTTATCTTTAATTTAAGCCAATGAAACTTAAAAAATCTTTATTGGTTCTCGAGATACGATTAAAAATGTTCAATCGTATTTGAAGGAGGCCAGCAGCAAACCGGCCAAGAGCCGTGATCGTGCATTAAAACTTAACTCAAATACGATTA
The DNA here is from genome assembly GCA_900474275.1 of Synergus japonicus. NCBI lineage: Eukaryota > Metazoa > Arthropoda > Insecta > Hymenoptera > Cynipidae > Synergus > Synergus japonicus. The sequence continues at coordinate 3,313 of UCOH01011546.1, read as the reverse complement.
AACATTTTTAATCGTATCTCAAGAACCAATGAAGATTTTTTAATATTCTTTGGCTTAAATTTAAAGATAAAGTTTTAGGCTCTATGTCATGTAATTTTCAAATTTTTTCAACAATTTTCTTAGGTCATGCAAAAAGTTGAATTCAAGGTACAAAATTTGAAAAAATCTTGAATTTTTTTAAAAAACTTTTCACGTGCTGTATTATTTTGAGGTCAAAAAAATCTGGTTGGCACCTCTAGACGTGGAATTTTATAAACTAGCCAACTGTTTTTTAAAAAATATTCTCTCTTTTTTTCACCGACTTATCCTAGTTCAAAGCCAGCAGTGATTTTTAATAGTGCTTACGCCAATCGTACGCACAATTTCCGACGGTACTGTACCTCTACTATTTGCAGTGAAAAAACCGATGCTCAGTTGCACCGCGAGGCGGTAGCGGAGATCTTTACAACCATTTCAGAAGAAAATTTGATTTGAAATACATTTTAATTCGAAATTTTATTAATTTTAAAAAGCTTCTGATAAATTTTAAATTAATACAAAAAAAATTCGGTAAAATCAGTTAATGACAAATTTGCAATTATAAATTGTTTGACGGATCCTTAAATTGAGATCCGTTTCTCGATGGCAAAAAGGGGGACTAGTGTTTCATTTTTAGTAAAAACTCATTGTTTTGTTTAAATAAATGATTTGAGCTACGAGAAAAAGGAAGGGCGGATAGACACAAACACTCGGCATTTTTTTTGAGAATAATGTTATTCAAAATTATGTGGGAAAAGGTGAAAATAATTATTGTCACATGATTCTTCGGATGGAAAGTACACGAGAATAATGTCTCTTTTGGGGTTTTGAAGTTTAAAGGCGGAAATATGTCAACGACATGCACGCCAAGTCCGACGAAGCACATTGCAGATTCCGCAGCGGGTATTTCAAATGTCAATTAAAAATAAATGTGAGAAATAAAATTTACTTAATTTTTTTATTTCCAAAGAAATGGAGGATAAAATTAAGGGATCTACCCACTTTAGACGCGCAAAAATAAGGCTGTTTTCAAGAATTTTTTTCATAATTTTAAATTAAAGATATTGGTACATAAGATCTTACATACAAAAAATGCATTTTAGAAATACATGGAAATTTTTTTAAAATTCATTTTAGTGAATATTGGTAAATAAAAATGATGGTTGAAAGAAGATAAAAAAAAAAGGAGGGTGTACGCTGTTGATGTTTTCTCTGGGACGGATGGTCTGAAACAAAAAAATGAAACGGTTTTAGATTCAGCAGATAAATGGCTATAGCGCATATCATACGATTTTTTCAAAATTAGCAAAGTGGCGGACATTTTTCGAAAAGTAAGGAAAAAACACGTATTTTTTTCACCTTTTCTTGAGAAAAAAACAGTTCAAATCAAAATTTCAAAAATCGTATGATATACGCTATAGTTACACTCATAAAGAATATGTTGTAAAATTTTGATAAGGATCGGTTAAGTAGTTTCCAAGATTTTATCAACAAGCCGTCCAAAAACGTTGTTTCGAGAAAAACGCGTTTAAATATTAATCAGCGATGCCTGCACCGTACGTTATGCCTTGAGTTTCTTCATAATGCTCGTTTTCATCAAAAATAGCCTGTCTGCGCTAATTATATAATATATAATATATATATAATTATATAATATTATATTATATAAGATTAGCTCGGGTAGCTACGTAAACAGCGCCTAAAAGTACACTTAGACTGCTCCGATCTTTATGAAATTTTATTGTGATATTTTCAAATATATATACTTTCAAAAAATGCAATAAAAAAAATCGATTTTTTGAAAATTCTAAAGTGGCTAGACCCCTTAAATTGATAGTTCGTTAATTTTATACTCCATTTCTTTGAAAAACAAAATACCCGCCGCGGAATCTCAAATATGGTTCTTCGGACTTGGCGTGCATGTCGTTTCCGGTTTCAAAGTGACAGCTCGTACACGATGATGGAAAGAGACATTATTCTGATGTACTTTCCATCAAAAGAATCTTGTGAAAATAATCATTTTCACCTTTTCCCACATAACTGGGAAAGATATTATTCTTAAAAAAAAAATTCCGAGTTTATGCATCCATCCGCGAATGCAGTGATTTACCTCCATTACAAGAAAAAAGGGATTTTAGCATCTGTAAGTATTGCTCACGCTTTCTAAAAATATTCTCTGAACCTTTCATTTTTCTCATAGCTCAAATCTTTTATTTAAACAAAACTATGAGTTTTTGTTAAAAATGAAACACTAGCCCCCCTTTTTGCCATGGAGAAACCGATCTCGATGGAAGGTCCTGTCAAACAATGTATAATTGCAAATTTGTCATTTGAAGTAAATCGTGAAGTGGGAATTTAACTGATTATACATGAAAATTTTTATTTTTTCAAAACGCTTCAACAACCTTAAAGACAGTTGTAGATAGAATAATGACATTTTTAAGGTATATTGGCTCTACCTATATCTCAAAACGTACCAAAGGATTTTTCGAAATATTGAATTTAAACATTTTTTTGTATATTTAGAATTTAAAAAAAAAATTGATTTTTCGACAATATTTTTAACAGATTGGTGTTTTTAATTAAATATTAATGAAATTATGATTATTCATAATTTTGAGAATTTTTAATTTTTCATATAATAGTTCAAATAGACTTAGCCTCAAACTCTCCGTGACGCTCTAGGAATCTTAAGGCCATGTGATATTTTTCCGAAGCGTCAGTCAGGTTCAGTTATACCAATTGTTTGTCCACAAAAATTAATATTTAAAAAAAATGAATTCGGAGAAGTTAGAAAATATATTAAGGGAGGTTTATTGACTCTCATTTTGTTTAATAATGAGAAAAAAATAATTATTATGTTTTTACTGTCTTTATCGTATTTGAGGTTAGATTGGAAATTATTTCTCTCTGACATATCGACATAATGTGTTGATAAGGTAGGAGCGCTATTCATCACTAACATCTAATAATTCAACTTTTTATCGACTGAGTTTTCAAAGTTCAAGTGTCAAATTATTTTAGTTAGTTTAGCATGAAAGAACTTTTTTTAACATTTTTTAACTAAACGGAGTCAACAAACCTCCGTTTCAATATTTTTTACCAATCTCCAAAATTTTTCTACAAAGTATTCAGTATAGTGGGAGAACAATTGGTATAACTTGACAGTTAATAATTTACTGCTTGGAATCGTTCGCAATAAAATTAAAATTTTAACTTTTTGTCTTGCCCACTAACCAAGGTAGGCCATTTCGGTTTCTTTTTATATATATTTGATTTGTTCAAATTATTAGGC
>UCOH01011545.1:0-57818 GCA_900474275.1 Synergus japonicus | reverse complement strand
TTATAATATATAATTAATATATTTATATTAATTATATATTAATTTACCTTGCATTTCAATGTCGTTTGTCTGTACACTCTTCCAAACTAGTAGAGCTCTATCCGTTTCAGTTTCAATATCTAAAGGTGAGAATTTGCATGGGTTTGAATTTCTTGAAAAATAATCTCTTGCAAGTTGCAAGAGCTTTTCCCGTTCTTGACTGCCTTCTAAAAGTCCTTTAAAGTATCCACAAAGTTCCAAGCGACTTACATAAGTATTTAAAGTTTTTTTGCGCATTTGCATCCATTCATTGTTACTAAAAGTACTTGAATCTTTTTCTTTTTTTCGTTGTTCTTCGTGAGCTCTTGTAACTAACATTTCTAAACCACAAGCAATTTTTACGCCAAGAAGGTGAGCGTTGTACATAGTACTGTTCACAGGCGGTAAATTCCAACCAGTCATTGGATCTCCCGTATATCGAGAATGCATTGCCATAGCGTATAAGCATTTTGTCATATTAACATTGACCATTACGCGCTGTTCAGGCGGGAAATATCTCATACCTCGACAAACCTAAAAAAAAATTCATTTTTAAGCTCATCGAAAAGTTAAACAATTTATGTTCTAAAATTTTTCGATCAGAAGAAACAGAAGAAACTTGGAAGAGTTCTAGCATTTATACAATTAAAAAAAAAAGAATCAATTTCATTCGCTGACGTTAAAGTTCACTATTTCAAAAACTCCAACTGACTCACACCTTATAATAACATTCAATTGTTTTAATTACAATGGGTTTTTACCACCTTATAGTTAACAAATCATCAAACTTTGCATTTCAATTAAAGGATACTCTAACGTTGATAAGCATCGTAAATTTACCTTGCGTTCAAAAGGATCTGAATGAAAAAGCATTCTAATTGCCGGTGCTATTAAACCAGGATCTCGTTGAAGCATATGAGCTGCTTTCTCAGGCAAATATGCCCTGGCTTTATGTGTACGCTCCTTTATTTCTTTTGGATAAACCCTAATTCTTTTTTGAATTACAGACTGTACTTCTTCAGACAGTTTGTATGCGTTAGGTCTATGAGATAAACTATTCAGAATGTCCATAAGAGGTTTGTGTTTATCAGAAACTATGTGAATCGACTCGTTTAAAATAAAAACTCTTTTTTGACAAGTTTCAGGATTTACCCATGATGGAAGAGAATCAGCTGCCTCGATTAACAAAAATTCCCCGTCTGAATCAATTAACCGTGCAATCAATCCCTCAAAAACTTTTGTGAGCTTGTATATCAAGAATACCGAAAACCACTCATCTCCAACATCTTCGTCAAACCGTAAGCTTGCGTAAATATGTGGTATGATTTTCTCATCTGAAACAAGCAAATAGTAAAATTGTGTGAGAATAATTATATAGCTAGCAGAACTTGAGCTTTAGTATCGATTTTTGTGAAAAACAAAGTAAAATGTATAAATTATAAAATTATTACAAGAAATGAGGCTTTTTAATTTCAGCGAAAAATATTGATTACTTTTGGAGAAAAGTTTAAGGGCATGTGATACTTTACCATAAGAGCTAATTAGTTATACCAATTATACATTCATAATAATAGATATTTTTAGCAAATAAGAGTCAATAAACATTCATTTCATGTAGACGAAGGTTTATTGATTCTTATTTACTAAAAATATTTATTATTATGAATGTATAATTGGTATAACTAATTTATTTTTATGATAAAGTATCACATGTCCTTAAGATAATAAAAAGCTCATATACGAACTGACACGCCCAATAATTGCCATAGAAATAAAGAAAGAAAACAAATGTTTAAAAAATCATTCACTACCATCAACTCCAGTTTCTTCAAAAATTGTTTCAAGTAAAAGAGACCGTCTCGTTCTTGCATAGAATTTAATTGGATCTCTATGCCAAATATAGTTTTTCGTGTAAATTTCTATTTCTGCGTTATATTTATCGATCTCTTGAAGAAGCAATTCTTCGGTCACTTGCTCCGGGTTTGTTGTAAAACAAAATCGTGGATATAAAAAACACTCAAAAACATCATCACTTTTTGGACTTGTGTTACATATCTCTGTATTAGCCATTGTAGAGATTCACGTTTATCTTTAATTTCTTGTAATTATCATTTCATACATATTTTAATTTTGAACGGATAATGTTCTTTCAACAAATTTTAGAGCATTAATTTCAAGCGGATCTAGTCTCTGAGCTGTCAGCTAGGTGAGCGTGAGGTGAATGTAAAAATGTTCAAAGTTCAAACAATGTTGATTTGTTGAATGGTAAAAAAAATAGGTGTGCGAGGTTTTTCAGAGTTGAGTAGGTATACTGTATACATACATATTATCTATACCCAAGGTTAGGAAGTGACTGAAGTTCAGATTAAGGGCTGTTCACAGTTTCGTACGGTTGCAATCAACAATCCACGTCAGGGTTGTGCACGTAATGAGGTTTTTTACGTAATTTAATTGCGTATATTACGTCAAAAACACCAAATTCTTATGGCATTGGGGGGGGTCAACATATAATACGTAATTTACATACTGATGTAAATTACGTTTATACGTAAAAAGTCCTCTAGTTTCGCTTAACTGTCCAACCCTGACCCACGTGGTGATGTTTTTACATTTTGTTCATGCAATTTGTGTACATATTTTGACAGTTCTGATATAAAAATGTCTCGAGGCAAGCGAGGCAAGTAACAATTGTAATATGCCGATTTTGCATAGAACCTTTATAATAATTAAATTATATATCATCTTTTTAACCTTCAACCACGAAATGTTTTAATCTCAACAATCTGAACCAAAGATCTCAACCACCTAAAAATTCAATTTCTTTATTTTGCCCAAGAAGAATGAAAATCATTAAAAATAGATAAGTTTTCCTAACATATAGAAAGTCTTTTTGTAAATGAGAGTGTTCCTCAGAGTGATAAAATATGTAACTGTAACTATTATAATATTTGTAGAATAAAATAGGGAAATAGAATTTCAAGGTTAGGACATTCCTATTTTTATGCTTTTTTTAGGAATTTTTTTGAAAGGAAAGAAACTATTAGAATTAATTGAGACTTAGAGGTCATTTTGTACATGTTTTCAATAAAATTTCATAATTTTTCAACCATTTTTAATCAAAATCTTCAAAGTTTTATTGATATAGTTATACTAACAAGTCAAGTAATAAAAAAAAAACATTTTTAAGCCTACTAATGTGGTTTTCCCTCTTAATTTGAATTATTGAAATCTATGTCTTCCTTTAATACTCATTCATTTTACATATTACAATCAAAAATATTATTTTCTTTGTAGAAATGAGTACCCTTAACGAAAGTGGGTTGGAATGCTTTTGGGGAAATTTGAAGGACCATCCAAAATGTCCCCATGGTATGTATTATTTCCTCATAAAAGAAGCTTTATAGCTGTGACAATATGCAAATCCCAAAAATATTGCTTTTCGCATTCTCATCAGAGAATGTATTAGATTTTTAAAAAATATATTTCAAGGGATTACTGATTCCCTTTATGATTAATTTAAAATGCATGAATGTATCTGTTACAGGTCCAACTTTATTATTTGGCAAATATATTGACGGCGAGTTGCAGAAATTCTATGCTTGTTCTGCCATGAGGGATTCAAGACTGTGTAATTCTTTCACGCAACCAAACAAGGAAGTAACTAAACGTCAGCTGAATTATCAAAAGTCAGATGGGGAAAAAGTTTTAACTTCTTATAATCATGAGAAATTGTATCTTCGCTTAAACGAGCTTATGTCTAGTCAGATAAACGATAGAATTTATTGTCATAGTTGCAACATACTCATTTTAAGTTCAGAAGTAATAAAGCATCAAAATCATGATTTACAAAAAGGTTTAACAAATTATCAAATGACTCACCCCACGGAATTTTTAAAACCTTTAAGTAATGCAAAGAAAGAAGCTCAATATTTCTTTTCGGAGAAATCAACAGAAGATATCGCTCAAATGTTACTAAAGCTGAAAGCTAAACACATTTTGTGTATTGGTGTACCTCGGTTGTACGAGTACATTTTACATAATTTTGGAAATGAAATGACGTGCCTTCTTTTGGATTTTGATGCAAGATTTGTAAGTATTTTTTATTTTAAAGATGTTGGATCCGAGTTCAACATCAAAATTTGTAGCGCTAGTCAGTTTATTTAATAGAATTATGGGTATAAAGCGAAAAAGTGCCTATTATAATAATTAAATTGCTTTTTGTTACAGCATAATTTCTTTGGACCATTAGATTACATATGGTATAATTTATTTAATCACCATTTCTTCAACGACGAGTCCAAGCAAATATTTAAGGACTTTGTCACTCAAGGAGGTGGTAAAGATATATATCTGGTGTGTGATCCTCCATTTGGCGGACGTGTGGAACCAATATCACAGACTGTTAAAACTATCTCTGAAAACCATAAGAAATGGAATAACTTGAAAAGCATAGATGACGAACTGAAAATTCTATTTGTCTTTCCATACTTCATGGAGTCAGTAATTAAAAAAAAATCTAATCCAACCGGAATTACAGGAGGTTTGAGTTCTTTAGAAATGTGTGATTATAAAGTGGAATATGATAATCATCCTGTTTTTCATGGAAAGTCAAATACCGTGAAGCAGAAATCACCTGTTCGTATATTTACGAATATTAAATTAAGTTTAATAACCCTGCCAAAATCCGACGGTTACAAATATTGCAAGATATGTGAACGATGGGTTGCACCTGAAAATAATCACTGCAAAAAATGTGAGAAATGTACCTCTAAAGATGGTAGACAATATAAGCACTGTGATGTTTGTAAACGTTGCGTTAAAAGCTCCTGGGATCATTGTAACGTTTGTAAACGTTGTACGTTGAAAATACACGTGTGTCATAAACAACCAAAAATAGTGGGCAAATGCTTTAAATGTAACGAACCTGGTAAGTACAAGAACGGGAAAAAGATATGTTTCCGTGAAATCCAAGCGATTGCAAAATATTTCTGCAACCCAATAAAAAATGTTTATCTTTTCCATTTTTAGGGCACACTGAAAAAGATTGCAAAAGTAAAGATTTCGTCCTATCGAAATCAGAGGAAACTCCGAGGAAAAAGAAGAAGAAATTTAATTAATCACCCATGTAATATATTTTTATTTAAATAAATCTTGCTTCACTCAGAAGTAAACATAAATATCTGACTTAAAACTTTGAAAAAAATCCAATGAAAGAAGATTCCATGTATTCGAAAAACATTTTTTTTATAATTTAACTTGTATTGGATACGTATTATAATATTTTTCTACAAAATTTAAACATTTATCTTTTTTAAATGTAATGATTAAATGATAATCATTTTGATATAAAAAAAAACTTATAATAACAATTTGCTATACTTAAGAAAATAAGTCGCCTTTATATAATATTGGAGCAATAGTATGTATACTAAAAATTCAAAAGAAACGAAGGTAATTTTAATAACTGATGAAGATTGAAAAAATTTGTAAAATAAGATCGATTATGTTTTAAACCGAATTATTGTCAAACTCGGCCGCTTTAGATCGTCTTTTTTTGCGTTCTTTTTATTTTAAAATAGAAAGAAGGCCAACTATAAGAATCTGTTATGAACTATTATACTCCACAAAATATCACTGTTTAAACATTGTCGCCTAGACCATCGCTTTCTGAAACGAGAGCGCGTTCCAAAATTACACGACCTTCCTTGTATCGTTGATTTTCGTCTGTCGCAAACTCGTAGATCCATCCGAGCTTTGAGTCACAGTTTTTACAGCTGACATCACGCACCATATGTCGTCCAGTCAACATCACTCTGTCTTGTACTTCGCTGTAAATTAAAAAAATTGATTACATAGTGATTTACTTTTCTAAAAAATGTTTTAGCATCAAATACTCATATTAGAAAAATTAAAATTTTGAGTTTTGTTATTAGGATAATTCTGTTGATTTTTATTGGGTTTTTATACTTGGAGAATCTTTTGAAGCTTTCCACATATTTTATAGGGATGAAAGTTTTAAAAAATTTTTTTAGAATTAATAATGCAATTTTTTCGTTGCTTTACTAACATTGTGAACCACTTTTATTTGAAAAATAAAGAGAATAAGAATTTTGGAGGTTGAAGCTGGGGCCGAAGATTATCAATAATTATAGGCATTGATATGACAAATTATAAAAACGACATAAAACCTACCTGTAATTAAGATTGACAACTTTGTTGAAAAGAAATGCTCGACCAGTTGCGCCTGTGAAACGAGTGCTTATCAGCTGACTTCTATTTGTAAGATTTGTGTCGCATGATGCACAAGAAAAGAGTCGAGAACCACCAATGTGTTCTAGAAATATTACTCCCATTTTGATTTATTTCAATGGTTTTGATGTAAAATTAAGAATAAGAGCGTTTAGGGTATAACTTAAATGATAAATGAAATCAACAACAACAAAGAGAATAAATACTTCATGCTGCTACGGTCTCTGACCGTAGAGGGAACGCTCTGAGCTCTGACTAGAGTTCTTAGTCGGTTATATTACTTCAAGAACGGAACGAGAATGAGAATATAACCAAGACTTAAATTCTCTAAGAATTTATGAGAACTTATGATTTTAGAGATTTTTATGACAAGGGAGATAATTATTGATTAATTAACCGATAAAGTGTAATAAACTGTTTTTTGTACTTCTATTACTTCTTAATGAGCTTTACATAAATTGTAAATGAATAAACTGTGACAAATGTATGCAAAGCATAGGTTATGTTAGTGATAACATACCCTATAAAGTGACGTTTATTATAAGATGAATTTTGTGGCTTTAGTTAACTAGTAAGCTGTTGTTTTGCATATTTTACATTCCTAAATATGCCTTAGCTAATAAATGACTAAAATTTAACCATGTAAATAATGTAAACAATAACAATTTTTCTAAAAATCATAAATTCTTAAATTCTCATAAATTCTGTCATATTCTCGGTCATATAACCTAGATTTAAGTTCTCGAGAATTTATGTTACAATGTTACCAATTTGTAAACGTTATAAACCCGCATAAAGGATCGTTCACACCCCACAAAGCAAACACGCTACTGCGTGGTTTCCACTTTAAGCGGGAAAGTTTGAATTAATTCTTTTTGAAGCTACACAAACGATATCAGAAGCAAGTTTGTTGAGCTTTGTTCTTATTGAAAGTTAATTTTTTGTGTATTTTTTTGTACTTCAAAATGTAGGTATATATTTTCAAATAATTGTAAATCTGGTTTTTTTAGCTTCAATTTATGCGATATAATGACAACATAAACATAATAGTTAATAATAATAACTATACATAATAATTTTTTCGTCATGATATAAAAATGTGACTTTTCTTCGAATCTTGCAAATAATATTCTTGGCTTCTACAACGGTAAAATTTTTAATATTAAATTAAAATCTGTTCCGAACCATTGATTACTTTCGTAGGGCTTCACTTAAAAAATCTTATTTCCTGCTTTTGTTGAGTTCTTCTTGAACCGTTTGTTCAGCCTTCTTTCAATTTGAGTCATCGGTTCTGTCTTTTGCTTTGAAACAACCTTTTTATTACTAGATTCCTTTTTCGAAATATTGCTGCGATGAGACTAAAAAATTGTTGATAGATCATGCAAGTTTGTGACACAAATTCGTGCAATCATCTAAAACACACATACCAGAGCATGGCTTCTTCGATAAATTATACAAGTCGTCGTAAATCATCAAGTACTTATTTCTTACAATAAGCCTTTCATCATCGAAATTTCTCTCGACCCATAAACTTTTAAATGGATTTTTTTGCAAAGAGTGAAATTCTGCAGTGCACAAACATAACTTTACCCAACAATGATTTCTATAGATTTCCTTCTCTGAAGATGTAGTTAGAATTAGGGGCGATTTCATGATAATTAATTTATCAATAGTATTCAACCAGGTAGGGTATAAAGAAGGATCAATATTGTATCCAACAACGATGTCTGGCTTCTGGGCATGGATACTTCAAGAGCGGGTTGACCTTGTAGGTTTTTCCTTCTTTCACCTTAGGTCCGATGAAGGCAATTCTGAGTTCAATTACAGCAGGAAGCCAGTGAAGAATAATTTCCCAAAATGACTTTGTAAATTCATCCATGCCGGCATCTATGACGTGAATAATGAACCTTGATTTCGTTAGCAACTTAAGTTTTTGTACCACGTGAACAAGAATCAGTGGTTTACATACGAGTTCTGATAAATAAACTTTCCAGACCTCGGGGCATTCCCAATCTTTCATAACATTTTTATTCAACTGAAAAAAGTCCAAATTTTGTAATTATTTTATGGTAATGGTTAAACACGTTTATAAAAATAAAATTAAAAACTGAAAAATGCAGCAGGATATAATTATATTCTAAATTCGAAAGTATCTTAACAGAAGTCTGAAGAAACTTATTCATTGATTTCGGCAATAATCCTGTTTTTGGGATATTACAATCGAAAACGGATGATGGATTTTAAAAAATATCACTACGATAATGTTTATCAAGTTCGATTTTTTGACAAAGCTTTAGTTGAGGGCAAAGTATAGAATGCTCTGAATCGTTGATATGTTCTTTACAAAACGAAGCAATCGGACAAATACGGCAATTAGTCAATTCCGCTTCAGATTCAAAGCAGGTGAAACAGATCCTGGGGTGATGAATCATTTGCCATTCAAAATACTCCAACTTTCTACCAAGTCTTTTTATGACATTTCTTATGATTGAACGCTTGATTTCATTCCTTAGATTTTGCTGGACCAATTTCTCCATAATTGAAGTAGCAGGATCGTAATTTTCTTTGAGCTTTTGAAACATTTTGGGTCCAGCTCCTAGATCAGCGAGAATTTTGCACAACTCTTTGTGAAATGGCCAGTCCTGTTATTGGTGCACCTTACTACAATAAGAAATCATTTGGCATCGAGAGCATCTTTTCAAAGTATGAAGTTCGCTCTCGAGACAGTGACAAATGTGACATTGATTTGGAAAAAACACTTTAACACTGCACTTGCATTTCTTTGATTTATCTTTTGAAATTTCATTTTGTACTGGAGTTTCAGCTATTCCTGCGATTTTGACCATTACTTCCTTTGCTTCCTCCTCCACCGTAAGCATATTCATTAAATGCACATTTTTCAATCATGAAGAAAACACAAAACGTAAATGAAACAATTTATTTCATTTATTTCATTCACGGAAAAAGCAACAAATGCTGATAAAAGTTCAGCTGAAAACGTAAACATAAATATACTCACATAAAGGATCGTTCACAACGGGCTACTGCCCGTTTCCCACTTTAAGCAAGAAAATTTGAATTCTTCTTGAATCTACACAGACGATACCAGAAGCAAGTTTGTTAAGCTTTGTTCTTTTTGTAAGATGATTTTTTGTGTGTTCTTTGTGCTTCAAAATGTAGGTATATATTTTCAATTAATTGCAAATTTGGTTTTTGTAAGATAATTTTTTTTAGCTTCAACTTATGCGATATAATGATAACATAAAGATAATTATAATCCAATGTAGAAATTAAATTAAAATTAAGTATTAAACACTTTAACGTAGGAAAAAAAACAAATACAATTAATAATTCAAGTCTAAATTAAAAAAAAAAACTTAATGTCTCAAGATCTGACAAAGAATAATAATAGTTAATAATAATAACTATTCATAATAATTTTTTCTTCATGATATAAAAATGTGACTTTTCTTCGAATCTTGCAAATAATATTCTTGGCTTCTGCAACGGTAAAATTTTTAATATTAAATTAAAATCAGTTCCGAACCATTGATTAATTTCGTAGGGCTTCATTTAAAAAATCTTATTTCCTGCTTTTGTTGAGTTCTTCTTGTAACCGTTTGTTCAGCCTTCTTTCAATTTGAGTCATCGGTTCTGTCTTTTGCTTTGAAACAACCTTTTTATTACTAGATACCTTTTTCGAAATATTGCTGCGATGAGACTTCAAGGTTGTTGATAGATCATGCAAGTTTCTTCCAAAGGAATTCGTGGTCTCAAGATTAACAGAGTTACCAGAAGATGGCTTCTTCGATAAATTATATAAGTCGTCGTAAATCATCAAGTACTTATTTTTTACAATAAGCCTTTCATCATCGACATTTCTCTCGACCCATAAACTCTCAAATGGATTTTTTTGCAAAGAGTGAAGTTCTGCAGTGCACAAACATATCTTTACCCAATAATGATTTCTATAGATTTCCTTCTCTGAAGATGCAGTTAGAATTAGGGGCGATTTCATGATAATTAATTTATCAATAGTATTCAACCAGGTAGGGTATAAAGAAGGATCAATATTGTATCCAACAACGATGTCTGGCTTCTGGGCATGGATACTTAAAGAGCTGCAATTCTCGTAATTGTCATTGAATGTCTCATAAATAAATTTCTTCTTTTCTTCGCAACACTTCTTACACAGCGGGTTGACCTTGTAGGTTTTTCCTTCTTTCACCTTAGGTCCGATGAAGACAATTCTGAGTTCAATTACAGCAGGAAGCCAATGGAGAATAATTTCCCAAAGTGATTTTGCAAATTCATCCAGTTCGGCATCTATGACGTGTACAACAAACCTTGATTTCGTTGGCAACTTAAGTTTTTGTACCACGTGAACAAGAATCAGTGGTTTACTTACGAGTTCTGATAAATAAACTTTCCAGAGCTCGGGGCATTCCCAATATTTCATAACATTTTTATTCAACTGAAAAAGGTCCAAATTTTGTAATTATTTTATGGAAATCGTTAAACACGTTTATAAAAATCAAATTAACAACTGAAAAATACAGCAGGATATAATTATATTCTAAATTCGAAAGTACCTTAACAGAAGTCTGAAGAAACTCATTCATTGATTTCGGCAATAATCCTGTTTTCGGGATATTACAATCGAGAACGGATGATGGATTTAAAAAAATATCACTACGATAATGTTTATCAAGTTCGATTTTTTGACAAAGCTTTAATTGAGGGCAAAGTATAGAATGCTCTGAATCGTTGATATGTTCTTTACAAAACGAAGCAATCGGACAAATACGACAATTAGTCAATTCCGCTTCAGATTCAAAGCAGGTGAAACAGATCCTGGGGTGATAAATCATTTGCCATTCAAAATACTCCAACTTTCTACCAAGTCTTTTTATGACATTTTTCATGATTGAAATCTTGATTTCATTCCTTAGTTTTATCTGGGCGACTTTCTCTATCATTGAAGCAGCAGGATCATAATTTTCTTTGAGCTTTTGAAACATTTTGGGTCCAGCTCCTAAATCAGCGATAACTTTGCAAAACTCTTTGTGGAATGGCCAGTCCTGTTTTTGGTGCACCTTACTACAATAAGAAATCATTTGGCATTGAGAGCATCTTTTCAAAGTTTGAAGTTCGCTCTCGAGACAATGACAAATGTGACATTGATTTGGAAAAAAAGGTTTGTAGGGAATGCAGTACATGTATTTCACTAATTTCTCTATTGGAATTTCATTTTGTACTGGTGCTTCAGGTATGCCTGCGATTTTCTCCATCACTTCCTTTGCTTCCTCTTGCGTAAAACTATTCATTAAATGTTTCTGCACAGCAACTACCATTGCCTTCTGCATCATGTCGATATTTTTGTCCATTCTTCTATCACGAAGAAACCACAAAACGTAAATTAAACAATTTATTTTATTCACGGAAAATGCAACAAATGCTGACAAACAAAAACACAGCTGAAAACAATTGAAAGTCTGAAACTCAACACTCAGCATGACTCATCTGATCCCACTCAGGGTAGTTAACTTTGCAAAATTTTGTAAAGGATGAAAATTATGAAATTATAAAAAACGGCATGTGTAATCCATTAAAAAATTAATCTGAATATCAATATATATTTTGGTTTAACTAATAGATCGGAAATATTTTAAAAATTAATACAAATCCTATAAATTAATATAGAATGTTCTTATTTTGTTCGAAATTTAAATTTCCCGCTTTGTAAGATGGCGCTTTTTAAAGTTTTTTTTTCTTAGGTTGGTGAGCCTAATCCAAACAAACATGGCCGAAACAATCAAATTTTTTCAACTGTCACTTTTTGGTTTTTGTCGTGTTTTTTGTAGAATGTCCAGTGAAATATTTCGTATAAATAAAAATCTTTGTCACTTCTCTCCGAATGGAGGATTTATAGCTACAGCTTTTCAAACGAATTTGATTATAAAGTACACCCAAAATTGTGAAACGATTCATTCTTTCATCTTCTCAGATGTTATTGAGGTTAGGTTTCACATAATCATATATGTATATCTGTACACCTATATATACATATATATTATATCCGGCGCGCGGGAAACATTGTTTACAAAAAAAGTATTACAAAAAGTAAACAATATTTTTTAGATACTTAAGCTGACCTACTTCTAATAATTATTTTCTTATTTAATTCAATTTCTCAATTTTATTTAATGAATATTAGAATTAATAGATATATTTTTGTTCCGCATATTTACTCTTTTTCGAAATTTAAATATTGCTATTGAGTAAAAAAATTCTTACTTTTAATACTCTGCGTAAAACGAAGAACTTGAAATTAAACTTCAAAATTTAATTGTTCTACTTCACGAAAATATTATTATAATTATACACTTTTTACTTAATATCTATAGTTTAAATTATAACGTTTTTTTTAGCAAAAGGTACTATAAAATTACTATAATTTAAACAGAATAATTCTTCTAATTTTTAAAATACGAGTTTAATTAAATATATATTTACAGGGTATAGAATGGGCTCCTGACAGCAAATATATTTTGTGCTTTAATTTGAAACGAGCCATTATCCAAGTATTTTCACTTTCGTATCCCGATTGGAAATGTAAAATAACGGAAGGCAGTGCTGGTTTAGAAAATGTTACATGGGCTCCAGATAGCAAGAGTATTATTACTTTTGCGGATTTTAATGTAAGCAAAATTATATACATTACGCTAAATAATTGTATATTATAATCACAGTTACTAGCTTTCTTTAAATATAACAAGGAGTGGTCGTCAAGTGTTGGAAATCGATTCTAGTTTAGAAATTAAGTACCCGCCACGTATCTCAAAATGATTAAAGATCTGAATAAAAAGTTTTATATAAAAAATAGTTTACCGTGTTTTCTTCATTTTAGATACAGTTATCAGTATGGTCCTTGAAAAATCGTTCTGTAGTTCATATTCAACATTTGAAATCATCTGCCAACAAAAATTTGGAGTTCAGTCCAGATGGAAAGAGTTTAGCAGTTATAGTCACAGACGAAAATAAAGACTACGTGGAAATATATAAAATTCAGGATTGGAAATTGAGCCGGGTAAGTTGCTAAATTGAAATTATAATCTAAATGAATAATGTTTATTACATTAGAAAAATATATTTACAAGCTGTCAAACTTTAGAAAAGTCAAGATTATAAATTTTCACTGTATGGTCTAATCCGCTGCTTGCAAGATGTAGTAATTTTTTCTTGCTTTCGCTTTGTGGACGGAACTGAAGACGTTTTACGGTCAAATGATGGGCAAATGATAAGTCATATTTCGCCAAAGATTTCCAGCACGATTGATCATTTTGCAACACAACTTCCATTACCTCAATCAGTCCATTATCGAATCCCACTGCAAGAATATAAGCATTTGGCGAAAAAGTAGTTGGAGCAAAAGCGAGGGCTGTTACGGAAAAGTTTTTTATTTCCAAGCTTGCGACTGGAAGAAACGGTAAAGATAAATGGACATTTTCACTCCAAATCCCGATCTTTCCGTCCCTAGACCCAGTTGCAAAATATTTTGAATCATGAGTCCAGGCACAACACCAAATTATTCTACCATGGAGACTGTCTTTTTTTAAACTAGCGGCCAACAAATTGTATCTCCCTTCTTCAAAGTGAAAAAGGGACCAACGTCTGTCTCGTGAAACGGAGACCAAGTATTTGTCGTTTGGAGAGAATGCGAGTTGCGTGACGGTCAATTGGTGGGAGATTAATTTTTGCACTTGTGTCCAGGTTTTTGTCTCCCAAACTAAAATTGCTGCGTATTCAGGATCAGTCGATTTGCAAGCCGTAGCCAATAATTTTCCGTCGTGTGTGGCAGCCATGGTAAATATTTCGTAGCCGTGACCGTAAAGCTTCTGTTCTTCTGGCCAGAGAGTGTGTTGAATGAGTTCCTCTTCAACTGGAGGACGATCGTAGGTCAGATCTTTTGAACTACCAACGTGTGAATTATTTTCCTTGAGGTCTTGCTCAAATATGGCTTTGTTCATTAAACCCAAAGAAGGCAGTGAAGCTCCTTCTGCTAATACGTTTTCAAAATCATCTGCATGTGATATTTTATTCAAACAGGTTTTGAACGTTGAAGTGCATGTAAAAATGCGAACTACTTTCTCTTCTGCCCCTGAAGCGAATTTATAGGGTGATATCATTGCTAGACAAGACATGTCGTGACCATGAATTTGAGGTCGTGCGATTTCATGCCATGTATCAAAATCTTCGGGCCAAGGTGCATGGATTCTTGTTGTCTGGTCAATACTCGCCGTCACCAAAAACCTGTTGAGAAAGATTTAAAAAAACTCAATTCGGGAAATAAAAAAGAAGTAAATAGTATTCAAAATAATTTTTAAAATACAAAAAGGTTTTTGAAAGTTAAAGATAAATTTTTAAAAAATTCAAAAGAACTCCAAACAAATTGTAAGAAATGTCTAAAGATTTCGAAAGAACAAAATTAAAAATTAAAGTTCAAGTTTTTTCGGGGATTTCAAGTAGTTTAAAAATATTTTAAATAACATAAATTTTTGAAATATATCAGTAGTATTTTATTTTTATTATTCTGGGCTAGGATATTGCACAAACCTTCCTTTTGGATCCCAGCATAAATCTACAACTCCGCCGAAATGTCCACTAGGTGCTGGACTAGGATTCCAATTTTTCGAATCCTCCGAATACTTCCAAATATGAAACGTTCCTTGATAACCATGCGCTAAAATACTCTTTCCTTCGGGTCCAAATTTGCATCCATAAAATCCCAAAGAATTACCACCAACTTCTCCAACCCGAACGCACTCCATCCAAACCCCATTTTCTTTACTCAGTTCCCACACAATCATGCTTTTATCCAAAGAACAAGATAAAAGCTTCATTGGTTGTGTCAATTTGCCGTTAATTTCAATCAAAGGATGCCAATTTACTCCATAAATCCAACCTTCATGTCCACTGAGAATCGACTCTAAAGCCACCTCGTACTCTTCTTCATTTACGTTGAATTTTTCTCTTTTTGCTCTAAGCTCCTTTGTTTTAGTATCTTCCTTTTTTACCGTTAATTTCCACAAACGTATTAAACTATCCTGAGATCCACTTGACAGAAAACTATCTCCATTATCATCCTGAATAACATCCAGACATGTAACCCAATCTTCATGTCCGATTAAAACTTGGACCTTGAAAAAATCCGTCTCTGTAGAATTCTGACAAAACAATTGAATTGTGGAATCATCAAAGGCAATTATTAAAAGAGGGTTGTTGCTTCGAGGCAGAAAAGAGAGACAAGCCTGAATTGGTAGTTTTTTCCCGAAAGAAAGTGTTTGGAATAAAAGAGTTTTCTCGCTATTATCTCGTTTCCACAGCCTGAAATCACCGTTTATTGATCCAGTACAAATCAGAAGATTCGTTCTTGAGTTCTCGGATGTGTAGATAGCGTGAGAAACTGAAAGAGGATCATTTGTGTTGATAATAGATGTTGCTTCGTAACTCTGGAAAAACATAAAATCATTAACAACCTTGTCTTGTGGAATATGACATATGAAATACGAGAACTTTAATATGAAATTTCAAATTGACATATAAAATTGAAATTTTTAAATGTAAGATTTCTTATTCATTGTAATTAAAATCAATTCACCGATATTTGTTTTTCCAGGGAGTCATTTTTCCTTTTAGTCCAAATAATGGCAGTGCCATCAGAGGATGCTGAAATCAATTCAGTTTCTGCATTTTTCAATTTTGATTTAATCCATCGCACTACGTTGACTCTTTCCTTGTGATGATGAAGAGTTTCTAGAACTTTTCCTGTTTTTGAGACTTGGGGATCGCAAATTGCCACCGCATTAGAGGCCCCGTAACACAAAAGTCCATTTTCTCCATAATCAACTGAATGCGGAACACGATTACAGGCACAGCTAATATAACTGATGTTAGAGTCAATAGAGTTTGTCATTTTTAAGAAATTGTTTTATTCGAAGTAAAAAATAATTCACGCATGTTATGTTTGAATTAAATTTTTAGGAGTTTCTATAACCTAGAATTTTTTCTGAATGTTATTTTGCGCGAGCCATGTGGCCACCACAGTTGACGTAAAATAAGGTTGTTCGGATCAGTTCGGATTGTTCTTATCGAGAATGTTCCGTAACTTCACGTAACTTTCTTAATTTCAGAAACCATATTAGGAATATTAGGACAGTGATTTTTATGCTTTTTTTAAAGGGTAAAAATTATTAGAATTAATTGAAATTTTTAGGTCATTTTGTATATGTTTTCAATAACATTTCATAATTTTTTCAAAAATTTTTAACGAAAATCTTCAAAGTTAGCAGGTATTGCACGTGGAGGTTGCAAAAATTATCTGAAAGTCAAAAATCAAAACTGTACATTATTTAGATGTTTTCTTATTAGATGAACCAATTTTTACTTAAAAATATTGAAAATTGGTTGATTGGTTGGAGTTTAAAGGAGAAAGTTGAAAATTTCACCTTTTTTTAAGTCTTTTTCTTTAAATAAATCTTAATTTTTTTTCAAAATTTAGTTCATTTAATAGAGAATATAATAACGAACAATATTCAAAATATTATCCTGCATATTTCCAGAGTATATATTAGAAAGAGAGGAAGTTGCCTTTTTTATATTTAAATGCGAAAAAATATCTAATTATAATATTTGTCAAATAAAAAAATAGCTCAAATTTTGAAATTAGAAGTTGAATCCAATGCGTTGAATGTATATTAATCTTGATATTTAAACTATTTTTCAGAAACTCATATGTGAACCCTTAAGTTCGATTAATGGACTATCCTGGTCACCAAACAACGAAAATTTATGCATCTGGTGCTCTAATAGCGATGATTCAAAGTTGATTGTCTACTGCACCACGTCTGAAAGTCAAATAGGAGTATTTTGTCCAAAATATTCGTTACAACCAGAGAGAGAAAATGTTTTCTATAGAGAATTAAGGGGTATCGAGATTGTAAAATGGATGCCCAGTTCTCAATTGATAGCAATTGCTGGCCACAATGAAATGGTAATACTCGCCTTCTTAATACTTCTCACCAAAAAAAACACCTCGTTTTCCAATTATAACAATATAATAATTATTATATTTCATAATATGGACTTGAATTTTTCTTCTCATTATAGGTTGCATTGGTAAATAACGTAACGTGGAAACCTTTAATTCAATTGCATTGCAATCCTGTTATTACAGATACTCACTACCACAATCGAGTCTTTAAGGAAACAATTATTATTAATAAAGATCCAAATGTGACCTCATCAGTAAAACATAAACATGTTTGTGAGTATTATTAGGACAAATTAAGAAAAAATACAAGCTGGTACATTTATATAAATATTTATATATTTCAGTGGAGGAAGTATCAATTCGTCCCATCTACATACCAATAGCCAAAAGGGACAAAATCAGTGAATCACAAATTGCTTGCCTCGATATTTTGGAATTCAGTTCATGTGGCCGATTTCTAGCAATAAGACATCAAATATATCCATCTACTTTGTGGATATTGGAAGTTACAACTGGAGATATCGATTTTCTTCTCTTACAAAACGATATTTCTGGTAAATATTCTCTAATTCTACAATATTAGATCATCGGAATTTAGATTTAAATCCTGTGTGAAAATAATCCCTCTATAAAATTCCAATTTTCCGTAAAATTCCTTAATATTCCTTTAAAATACCTATTATTTATACATCTATGTGTTAAAGAAAAATATTTTTTTACAGGAGTGAAGTGGAGTTCAGTTTCTCCTTGTTTAATGGTTTTCACTGAAAGTACTTATATCTTTAAATGGCATCAAAATGAAGTAACTTGTACACCAACTCCCAAAGACATAACAATTTTAGACGCTCAGTGGAATCGTTCTGGAAAATCAATAATTCTTTATGGATATAATAAGGCATGTTTACTGAATTTGGATGATAGTTAAGCACCTTTATTATATATGTGCTTACTTGACAAAAAAAATATTTCACAGTATTATTTACACAAAATACAAATTTTTTAACTTTTCTACAATCGCAATATAATATTGACTATTTTTAAGCTCCTTTACTATGTTATTCATCGAAGCAATTTTTCAAGTGTGCTTGCAAATTCACAAGCAACTTGTATCAACTTGTACATATACACTCGACTTCCCCTATAGTAAAGAAGTCGAAACCAGAGTCCTTCCCAATAGTAAAAAAATTCCTTTTCTCAAATTTCACATCAATTGCGCATGCGTCACATTAAATACAAATACAGCCAATCAGATGCCGATCGCAACGCATGTGCAGTAGTTATCAAGTGTTAATTGTAAAATATTCTGTTTACTATTGGGAACGAAATGTCTTTACTATTTGGAACATGTTACTATTGGGGAAGTTGAGTATACAAAGTCCAAAGTCCATGAACATAAATCTTAAAAGAAAAGAGAGAGAATGTTTTCCATTTTTTTCACTCTTGTTGGCTTTCTACATGCAAGTTTTTCAATCGTGATGTGAAAAGATCTTAAAAACTTTGTAAATTGCGTAAATTACCGTAAAAACCATGGAAACTTCCCTTAGGTATTTTCCTTTCCTAACCCTGGGTATGGCTTTATATTCAAGCTTCAAGTACCCAGCCCTGCTCACTGCAATTTTGCGCTTCGCGCGAAACCGTAGATGGTACGAAGTTGTAGACTTGCACAGACTTGCAAATTGCATCGGAACCATTGATTGAGAACGAATAAAAAAGACGTAATTGACAATCACGATCGCGATCGGTTAGTGAGTAGCAGTCAATATCCACA
Source organism: Synergus japonicus (assembly GCA_900474275.1). Classification (NCBI taxonomy): domain Eukaryota; kingdom Metazoa; phylum Arthropoda; class Insecta; order Hymenoptera; family Cynipidae; genus Synergus; species Synergus japonicus. Next base: position 38,730 of record UCOH01011545.1, on the reverse strand, counting down.
GCACTCGTTTCAGTGAATAGTTTGTGTCTCGTACATGCCCTGAACTCAAATCCAGTCAAGCCAGTACTTTGCTCAGTGACAGTTGGAAGTTTATGTTGATTGTATTCGTGACAATTGGTGACAATCGAAATCGACAATCGCATTTTTTTTCTTCGACGTCCGCCCTTCTTCTACCCAAGCGCATGATCTTCTGTTTTCCTATTCTACTAAAATTCATCCGAAACGTCAACTTTTTTCAATTAGTAAAATGGCTGAGCCCGAGATTCCTGAAGGTGAGACTCGAGAGAAGAATGAAATGCAATACGAGTAAAAGCAGAACCTAAACGAGAGAGGAGGGCAGTCAAGTTGAGATTCAATTTTTTTAATCGAGAGGAAAAGGAAGGAATATTATTATATTGAAAAGGTGTTATAATAAGAAGGCGGAGGAGAAAGAAAGGAAGAGCGGATGAAAAGAAAGTGGTCGTGATTGGTCGTTGCGATTCTTCGATGACATAGTTGAGTTTGTGTGTTGTGTTATGTATATATATACATATATATGCTGTATCAGTCATCCTGGAGTTCGCGCTCTCGTGTTTTCGTCTTCTTTCTCTCAAGGGCGGGATTAGAATTTAGAATCGAATCAACTGAAGTGGAGTAGGTGTGAAGAGTGAACTAACTGAATAGCGAATGAGCTGTAAATAAATCCCAAAAAATCTAAAAATGCCGGGATTAATCGCAGTTAGTGAGTTCGTCGAGGAGACGAGGGAGGATTACAACTCGCCGACTACCTCCACCTTCGTCTCGCGAATGCCACAATGCAGACAGACAATCACTGCTCTCGAAGAGGTTCGTTGTAATTTCCTGCTACTAGTTCCTTCCGGTTTCCTGTTTCCTAATCATTTCCGAATTAATTATAGAATCTTTCATCACTTCAGGTCCAGTCTACTTATTCACTAAAGAAGTATTATTATTCATAGTTATACAAAATACAAAAACCTCAAATAAAGTCTGTTGCAATCTCTGTGATTAGGAGCACTAATAATAAATTACGGATTCGACACCGCAGAATGACACTATAGTGATAAAAATGTACAATTTATTACATACATTGGGGATTTTTAGTTTTTGGGAAAAAGATGTCGTTTATAAAGCATTCAAATCCACAAAAACCTTTAAAATGTATGCACCTGAAGCTCCGAACGTTCAAATGAATGAAATATTGTTTCCCAGATCTATTTTGTGAACAATTATTTTGACAGTATTTTGTAATTGTTCTAGTTTAAAAAGCAATCAATAAAAATGTTTGTTCATTTAAATGTTCAGAACTCAAAGTACATTAAAATTCATTTAAAAAATCCTTCTGCTATCCTATAAAATTAGAAAATTTACTTTTAAGGTAAATATATTTTTTCTCAGTATTTTGGCATAAAAAGTTGAATGTGTTTAGACATTTTCAATTTTACATTCCATTATTTGTTTTTATATTAGTAACATTTTTAATGTATATTTAATTTCTGTGATATTCAAGTTAAAACTCTTATATCTTTTCAGACGCTGGACTTCGACAGAGATGGATTGACTAAATTAAAGAAGGCCATCAAAGCCATTCACAACTCAGGGAATGGTAAGCTACATTCAAATATCTTAATCATTCGCAGGAATTTTATTGACTTCTTGGCTGTTAGAAAAAAATGCTTTCTTTATATTCCTTTTTCATGAAAAGTAAAAGCAGCTACACTTTTAAAAGAAGAAAACGGAATAAAAATAAAGGGAGGGATTAACTCAAATCGTTTAAAAAGGCGATAAGTCTCTTTACGCAAAGCAGACGCCAGAGAAATCGATCTGTCTGCTTTTAGAGATACTTAGTGGTGATCCGAGTTTGACCGGTTAAACATTACGAATAATTTCTGCTTTCCATCTCTTGCAAGGTGGCTGCTAAACTTGTGGAATCGTTAAAAATATTTTGAAATATTTTGAAATTGAAAACAAATTGAATTTAAATTGAAAAAAAATCCCTTAAAGTTCTTGAAATGTTTTGAAGTTTCTTTTAGATTATTTTAAAATCTTTGAAATTTCATCAAATTTCATACAATTATTTTTAAACCTCTGGACATTTTTTAAAAGCATTTTGTAGAATCCATTATAAATTTTCAATCTTTTTAAATCTTTTGCAATCCCTTGGAATAGCTCGTATCTTTTAAAATATTTAAACAATTTTTGAAGTTCTTCTGGAATTCCTTGAAATCTTTTTTAATCTCTGAAATTTCTAATTTTTAATGTTTAAAAAATCTTTCGTGACACAATAGAGTACAAATCTAGCACAATTTAGTAAAATTTTCATTTTTTTTTTCAAATATGGACTTAGAGATCAAACACGAATTTTGATTGTGTAACTAAGGAATCTCTTTATTTTTCAGCGCACGTAGACAATGAAGTCTACCTAGGAAGAACTTTGGAAAGGTTAGGGGATGCGGCATTGAAAGAACAGGAACCGGATATCGGCGCCGCCTTCCTGAAATTTGCAGTGGTCACCAAAGAACTCAGCGCTTTGATGAAAACCCTGGTATGAGCAGTGAAAATAAAATTCATAAGCGATCGAAAGTGAATTCGGAGATACTATTAAACATTGTCTTTCATGTTGAATTTTTATTTCACAGATGCAAAACATTAACAATATAGTGATGTTTCCGCTGGATTCATTGCTGAAGGGAGATCTGAGGGGTGTTAAAGGTGACCTTAAAAGGCCTTTTGAGAAGGCATGGAAGGATTACGAAGCGAAGTATGCGAAAATCGAGAAGGAAAAAAAGCAACACGCAAAAGAGGCTGGTCTCATCAGAACTGAAATAACACCGGCGGAAATTGCCGATGAAATGGAAAAGGAAAGGCGACTCTTTCAATTACAAATGTGTGAGGTAGGTACCAAAGTTATTTGATTGTTTTGAATTATTTTTATTACTGCAAACTTAAAGTTGGCGAAACTAAATTTCTCTTATGGTAAAGTAAAACATGCCCTTAAAGTAATTGAAAATTTTTCCGTTTCTCTAGTATCTCATTAAGGTGAACGAAATCAAGACGAAAAAAGGCATCGAGTTGTTGCAGCATTTGGTCGAATATTACCACGCACAAACAAAGTGAGTGATTTATAGAAGAATTTTTTAAAAGTATTTTTTCCAACGCTTACAGAATATAATTTTGTCACATTAAGGGTCATGAATGCAAATTCTAATCTCAAAATTGGATTTCTTAATTTTACTCAACAAATATAAATATATATATTTGAACTTTTTATAGCTACTTATTTTTAAAATAAAATTACGGCTTTAAATATTAGCTTCTTTTACTTAACTTAATACTATTGTACATGGTTTTCTGTTGTTATAGTTACTTTCAAGATGGACTCAAAACTATAGAACATTTTGGTTCCTACATCGCAGATCTTAGTATTAAGTTACAAAAAATTAGACAAGCACAAGATGAAGAAAGAAGACGACTCACAGAACTAAGAAGCTTGCTCAGAAGTTCGGGTTGTGATAAAGAGGTGTGTAATACAAAAAAACGTTAAAAATAATTCATTATTTAATCTATAGTATTTCCTATCTTTTTGAAAATGAATGTATCTATATTTTGTGATCCTCCAAAAGTCCTCTATTTTTTAGAAAAAAAGTTTGTTTTTTTTTGGAAAAAGTCCTATTTTCAAAAAAAATGTCCTCTATTCCTCTACTTTAGAAAGAATAGAGACTGTGATCTCTGAAATTGTTTTATTGATCCACAATATTTTATTTTTCAAAACATGATAAGAATTTTAATGAAATATTTGCTTACAGTTGAATGCGAATGCGAGCGTGGGTTACTCATTGCATCAACTTCAAGGTGATAAACAACACGGCGTCACACGCTCAGGACACCTTTTAAAGAAAAGCGAAGGGAAAATGAGGCGAGTGTGGCAAAAGAGAAGGTGTGCAGTTCAAGCGGAAGGATTCCTAGACATCTGTCACGCAGACGAAAACAAACCGCCCACTAGAGTCAACCTATTAACGTGCCAAATCAAATTGGTGCCTGATGACAAGAGAGGATTCGATCTCATAAGTTGTAAGCACAATAATTTCACAAAAGAAGATAAATTTTCAATAAAATTATACGTAATATTTACGGTCAATAAATTATAAATAAAACTACATCTTAGACGTTTTTTTCTTCCAGATAATAGAACTTATCATTTCCAAGCGGAAGATGAGGCTGATCAGCGAGCCTGGATGTCTGTTTTAGTCAACTGTAAAGAACGTGCTTTGCTTCGGGCATTCGATGCAAGCGGTAAAGCGGAAGCCGGTCAAGGCAATCCCAGTTTAGTGGAACTTCAACAAGCCGTAATTCGATGCGTTACACGGTTACCCGGTAACGATCAGTGCTGCGACTGCTCTTCACAAAATGGTGCGTACCAATTGAAAACAAACTTCAGAAGCGACTTTGTCAGGCCTCTATCGAAAAAATTAATTTTTGGGGCTTAAATTTTCAAGTTTTCGAATTGTTTAACACTAGCTATTCATTTTCCCCGTAGATGCTACCTGGCTCTCGACTAACTTTGGCATCATAGTGTGCATAGAATGCAGTGGAATCCATAGAGATCTTGGTGTACACATATCTAGAATACAATCTTTAACTCTGGACAATGTGGGTACGGCTCAATTATTATTGGCGAGGTATATGACCAACCAAGTTTTCAACGAAGTTATGGAAGCGACATTACATCATAGTCTCAAACCTACACCTACGTCTACTATGTAAGTATAATTTTGAACGTATAAAAGCATATTTGGTTCGACTTGGGAACTAGAACCTAAAATATTTAAGATTTAAACATATTTAAGAAATTAATCTATTTAATAGCTTATTTACTATGTATAGATTATGAAAAATTATTTCAGGGAGGAACGTTACGAGTTTATAAGAGCAAAATACGTTGACAAGAGGTACGTGATGAGTACATGCGCAGATGAACGGGACCTCCTCTCAGATTTGGAACACGCCGTGAATAATCGTGACTTGCAGCAACTACTGCAGGTTTTTGCTGAGAATGTTGATCTAGCAGCACCCCTACCGACATCAGTAAATAATTTACCTATTCTTATTTTCTTTCCTACTTGCATTCTTTAGTCTTACCTTTTTACATTTTTTTTTATTTTATTTTTAGGACTTGGGAGAGACTGCTTTACATTTGGCGATCCTTCGTGAAATGGGTAACAGTCTTCATATTGTGGATTTCCTTGTGCAAAATATGCCGACTGGTGGCATTGACAAAGTTACCATTGATGGTGATACTGCGTTACATTTATCAGCCCGACACGACAGAGCCGAAGCTATGAAATTACTCCTAAGAGCGGGCGCTGATCCTGCTCTTCGGAATAAAATGGAAAAGACATCTCTGGATATTGCACAAGAAATGGGTCATCATACATGCAAGGAACTGGTAATTATTTTCTGTTTTATTTTCTTCGATGAAGAAGAAGTCGCATAAAGTTTAGAAAAGTATAAAAAGTATTTTAAAGTAGTTTCTTTAAACTAAATTTAATACATATTATTGTAACTATTAGCTAACTCATGCTGTACAAAGACAAAAAACTTTGTTTGACAATGTAAACATCGATTGGAATCTCTCACACGACGAAGGCTCCACTGATTTCTCTGACGATGAGACAATTATTGAAGACAGAGTAAGTAAATTTTACTACATTATTACGATTAAAAAAAATAGAGATAAGATTCGTTTACTCCAGTGATTACAGAATATATCACTTGAATGTATCACTAATTTATTCTCCTTTTTTTTTCATTTCACACGACTTATTTTTATAGTCTTATCGACCACAGAACGGTTGCCTGACTCCCGAGAAAAAATGCCGAAGTAGGCCACCTTCGTACGCAGGCGGAGGAGGAACAGGACCTGGAGATTCTCCAATAACTCTTAGAAGTCGTAGCAGCACATGTGATAGTCTACAGAGTGGATCATCACCAAGTTCTTGCACAAGTAGACAACAAATGCCACCACCGCCTCCTCCACAAATGAGAAAACCCGTTGCGGGTAAGATTCGCTTTCACTAAAAAAACAGCATTCTTACTGTAACACAAGTGGAAAGACAGAGGACAGAGATGCCATCAGTATGCAGAAAATTAGTGTGATAATATTTTTGCAACACTTTCTGAAAATTACTCACTTTGTATACTGTTAACATGCATAATGTCATGAAAAAATTATTTATTTATGCATGAATTGTTTTTTTCAATTGTTAAGATTTGGTAGTTTTTAATACCTAAAGAGATACATTTTCTTACAGTTGCTACTCCAATCATACCTGACATTGCAATGAATTTTCACGGTTCGTTGAAGAAACGAGTAGCACCGCCACCTCCACCAACGGGATTTACATTGCCAACGTCACATTATGGAACTTTGCCATCTTCGGGGTCTTCACATAGTAGAACAACTAGCGAACCGATTTTAGCTGGTCATTCCATGCACACTCTCCCACACTCGTTAAATACCTTAAACAGTCAACATCATAAAAGGTCACCGAGTGGAGATTCGTCTACTGGACATGGTAAGATAATGCTACAGTCAACTCAAATTATGTACACTCGAAACCTTTTAAAGAGTGCAGTCTAAACAAATTTCAAAATTTTTTTTCAGTACTTAACTCTATCTTTAATTATTTTTTAAGGTATGGAAAAAGGAAGTATGTCGACGCTACAAAGACCAAGAAATCCTCCACCTCCAGCTCCTTCCATGATAAGCTCATCAAGATTGAGTAACGGTCGAAGCAATGAATCTTTAAGTTCCATGTGTTCAGATCACGGGATAAGTAACCCGGTTCCACCACCCCGGAAGGTAAGCAATCTAATATATAATGGTCAAATTTTTATTATGTTGAAGAAAACTTTTATGCTCTGAGAATATTTCATTCAATTTATCCTTATATTTAAGTTGAATTTTAGCTTTCATTCGCCATGCAGAGAGGATTTATTTCAGTTCTTTCTTCTGTAGAAGTTTTTCGTAGAAACTTTGTCTATATTTTCTTCATTCAATGCAGCTCGTGTAGCTATTTTTGATTATTTAACATTGTTTTCTTTAGCAGCAGACCATTTCATAAATATTAGCAAAGATAATGGTTTGTTTTAATAAAATATTATATGTATTATGCACCAAGGGGGAGAAAAGAGTCTTTCTCAACTTGAACTTGTTAACAGAGTTCCTCTTCTATCCCTTGGTGTATAATATACTATAAGCTACCATTAATATATCACATGATCAATAAAAAGAATTCCTTTTTTCTCTATTAATTCTACGATATCAATTCTTAAGTAAAAAAAAGTGAACTTTTAACAGAATAGTTTAATTTTCAAAGAGAAAGATGAAATTTTAAATTAACCCAACGAACATAAAATTTAAGGACGTAATTAGAAAAATCCCACCAATAAATTATCTAATAACCGATTAAGTGGTGCATAGATTACCCTTATTATTTGACATAAATAAATATTATATTTCTAGTAAGATAAACTTTGCCAATATTTATGTTTTGAATTCTAAAATATCACTTATTGATGAAATGGAAAATTTTGGTATATGACTTCCATGATTTTAAATTCAGAATTCGAATTTTGTATATCTTTGTCATTAATGTTATTGATACAGCGAAGGGACCGGTCCAGGTTAGAGAGCTACGCCGAGGAGCCTTCATCTTTGCTCCCAAACATGAATCTGGTAAAAGATCGTCCCCCAATTTACGGCACGCTACACTTGAAAAATCTTTGCACGTTCTTAAGTTTTCACAGTTTTTAGAATATACAATTATCAGGATGCCCAGCGGTCCGAGAAGTCGGGGAAAATTGAGGAAATTTAAAGGCATTTTTTTAAGTTTTTTTTTCTCATTGAAACTAATGTATCTAAGAGATTGGGAAATCAGAAAATGACTAAAAATTGTTTCCCGGATAAAAACATGGAAAATACTGGATTTTTTGAGTGAAAGATCGGGATTTTTTTATCTAGACTTTTTGCCTGTAAAAAATTATTTTTATAAGCTTTTACACCTGGAATTTTTAAATCTGGACTTTGCTGGGCACCCTAAATGATTAATATAAATATATACACATATGTTCAAAAAATGATTTATATTTTGTATTTCTTACAAAGTTGTATACAATTTTCAGCTGTCTCATTTTTTTATATGTTTACATATTTGTTGGAATTAAATGTAGAGATAGATATCCATATGAAGAGGGTCCTTATGGAATTTATGAAGTTATAGATATTCACAATTATTAACAATATTTAGTTTCGAAACAAAAAAGTAGGAAAAACAAAGTTTCAAGTGTAGCCCCTTTTGGCATGACCAACATTGTGTAGTATTGTCACGTCGTTTTATTTTTTTCATCAAAATTGGAAACTTTGGATTTAGTAATAATCTTCTATACATATAAATATTGATTTGCAAATATTATTATGGAATAAAAGAAAGAAGAATTGCGACGGCCCTAAACAGTAAATACCAAAACGTGAATATTTAATAATTTATTACATATGTCGATTATGACCAAAGTTTCCTCTCATTTATTTCAGCCTTTTACATAAATTGTCCTGGTTTGCAAATAAAGCATGTCGCTTGTGGACGCTTTTTATTTAACTTATCATAATAATTGAAGTATAAATTAAGTTCTTCCTTCGAAATATAATCAATATATACTTAGTTACTTTTGGTAACAAAGGCAGAGCGATTTTTTAAAACATTAAAAATATATTTATATATATAAAATATATAAAATATATAAATATATAAACATTAAAAATAAACGACACTGGGCCTCACAGAATTTTAAAGAATTTTATGTAATTTTAGTAGATTTCAAAAGTTTTTTTGTTTAGGAATTTTAAAGGTTCTACAAATTTTGGGATTTAAAAAGATTTTTTGGAATTTCAAAGGACTTCGTGGATTTTAAAGAATCTTAAATGACTTAGAAATTTTTTGATAGTGTGTTTGGGCTCTAACTTCCTTAATTAATGTTTGGAATTCATATAATTGTCCGTTCACGCCAATACTTGAATTATTTAATTAAAAATGACTTATCGTAGCTTTTTGAATTGCAGCCACCGACGGTGTCAACCTTAGGCGGTTTAAAGCGTTGTCGAGCTTTATATGACTGCGAGGCGGATAACGAAGACGAGCTTTCATTTCGAGAAGGCGAAGTGATTATAGTCACAAACGAGCACACTGACGATGACAATTGGATGGAGGGTGCTTTGGAACGAGCACCAGAAAGAAGAGGCATGTTTCCAATAAGCTTCGTACATATGCTCCAGGATTAACGTTCGATGAGTCTCCATTCCATAGAGAATGTTCTGAATTATACGTAGTAGTTCAGACAATTATTCCGACAGGAAGACTTGCTTAGGTTTTTTGGGAAATCGAAACTCTTACAGTCTTTTCATCAATTAAGGACATTGGATCAAGTTTCTAATATCAAAATTCGATTTCCTTATTTTGATCAATAATTATTTGAATTTGAAGAAATCGACTTTTGAGACTAGACCTTAGATCGAACATTCTTAAGATTAATGGATAATGGATTATTGTCGCACGGAGATTTCTTCTACATATCTAGCAGTCTTTCATTAAAACAAAGGCTTCGATAAATATTTTCTCATAGAGTAGTGGTGAATAAAGAAAAAAGTTGCAGATACAATTTCAAGGGATATAGACATGGGCGACGGTTAAAATTGATAATTTCCAAAATGATAGAAAGTTGCAGCATTCATAAATTTATCAAGTTTTGATAATTTACATTATTTACATCAAAAAAGGTAGCTATGACGTGAAAAAATTTTTTTAATTGTCACTGCTTCAAAGTTTTCCGTATGAAGAAGCAAAAAAGCTAAGGTCCAGTTCCTTTACAATTTTTTATAAAAACTGTGGTATTTTCTAAAATATTCTAAAAGGATTTTGAATAATTTTATATACGTATATTGCAATATTTTACATTATTCTAACAAACGGGAATGTTTCAAAATTATGTAGAATTTTATTATCTAAATATTCTGAAAGCATGAAAATTATCTGTAGCGTTTTCGAACCTTTTACATTATTCCAAACTCATCTGGTATTTTAAAAATTATTGTCATTTTTAAAATAACCGTCGCCTAAAGCATAAAATAGATTGTGTTTTTAAAAAATTTAAGGCCGTAAAAATGGTTTAAAACTTTAACGACTGATAAAAGCGTTTGCGCAGAAAGAGTCCATTTTTTCATAATTTTTAAATGAACTTAGATTGAAAAATTTTCGAGTTGTACATTTTAAACAGATTAGCTTTATCAATTTTTGTCTAGCTGATTTTATTGAATGACTGTCGCATTTTCAATCGTGAAGAAAATTAACTAAGCAAAATGCATTTGCAAATTCTGCCGATTATTATATTAAAATAATTGTTTCTTCTAAGAAATAATTCTCTGCATACAATTATGCAAAGTTCTGCATATAGCCAAATCAATTTTTTATTTTTCTCACAAACAAACTGTTTTGCCTTATTAGAGATTTTGAATTCAAGTTATTTATAAAAATTAGATTTCTTCTTTTTACTAAATAGGTGTCAGAATAAAATATTTTCTTTCTCTGCAGAGCTACCCTTTTAGGAATAGAAGTCTGGCTATATAGCGTAAAAATTGTTCCTTTTATAACTTTTTGCGTAAAATGAACAATTGGTTAGAACTTGGATTTGATGTCCTTAACACATTTCATTGTGATTTCTGCAATCAAAATATTTTTTTACTTTAAGAATTAATTACAGAATTTGAACATTGTTCTTAACTTTTAGTGTCCACCCTACTCGGTTTCTAAAATTTGTGGCTTAAATCGACATTTTAAGCACTTTTTTCTCGTTCGACCAGTAGATGCTAGAAATTTGAATTAATGCAAGAGAATTCGAGATGTCGAAGCAAAATAATACAGTATTAGTCGCACGGAGTTTGCGAAGATTTAAATGTAAATTAATGCCATATTATTTCTAGTGTAATGAGAAATTCACGATTAAAGTTTAGAGGTTTGATAGTCATTTTAATGCGAGATTTCACCGCAGAAAAAATAAAGGGAATCAGGATTCGCCTTCTTCTGTCTCTTATCCTAGTGTACAAAAACCAAAGAACAACTAACGATTGGCTCAAAACCACTGAAAATTCGAAAAACGGCTTAAAGGTGTTGGATCAAAACTTTAACGTCAAAATTCGATTTCTTCATTTTATTATACAAATATTAGAATTACATACCTTTTGGCTCTGTAAATACTCTGTTTTTTAAAATAAATGTTTGGCTACAGAGCGAAAAAAATATTTTTCATGTAAAATGAAGAGTTCCAATTTTGATCTTGTAACATGGATCCAACAAGTTTAATGTCTTTCTCAGACTTTTGAGACAATTAAAATGGCTAGTCAATCGCTGGCTACTATCAAAAATTTGATTTTTTCATTTCATCGTTATTAGATCTAGGTGCTTCTTACTGTATCAAATGCGGTGAGACTTATGTACATATTCGAATTGAAACTTTGAAGGCCAGGAGAAAATATTTCTCTGCAGATTAGAAAGATTAGATTAACATTTTTTTAATGTAAATAAATTTAATACTTATAATAAGAAAAATTTCTCGTGTAAAATTCAATAACAAATTTAATCGTACCAAGTGTGTTTCTGCTTTAAAAATTAATCATTTTAATCGATTAGTATTAATGAATTTTTTATTTAATTTAATCGATGTTCAATAAAATATTGTTTTACTGAGTCGGAGAAATATTTTCCAAAGATATTGAGAGGCCATTGCAAGATTTAATCGAAGAAAATTATGTAATTTATTCAACTAAATCGAATTTCAAAATTAGGTGATATTTTTGTGGCGTCTGTAAATCCTTATTATTAAAATTCTAATATTTTATGTATATACGTACCAGTAGATGTAAGCCCATTGTAATTACTTTATTTATTTTAGATAACGTTAAGAGTGTTGAATCCAAGTTATAAACTCAAAATTCGATTTCTTCATTTTGTTCAACAAATATTATAATTAGACAAAAAATGTCTATTTCTAAAATTCGTTGAGTGAAATGGAGAAATAGGAGTTAGAGCCTAGAACTTGAATCCAATACCCTTAAAATAGATTCGACATGAGTGATCAGCGTAGAAAATAGTTTTGCAAATATTCTTTAAAAAGTATTTCCAGAGAAAGCTGAATTACGGTGATAGTCACTTTTTATGTGTTTGCCATGACTCAATAGAGCTTCAAATTATTCAAATATCTTCATAAGACTCTTTCCGCTGAGAAAATCTAGAATAGAGATCACAAATGGAAATGTTTCGGCTGTTACTTACATTACGAATTCTTAAATTCTCAAATTAAGTAGACTCTTTAAAAGAATAAGTGCTAGTGCCCTAGTGGTGATGCAATATGGAAAGGAAAATATCGGTATTTAGAATATCAATGTTTCGAATATATATATTGCATTACATTACTACAAGTGTTGTCAGGTAGATAGATTTTTATTCAGAACTGAAGAGATTTAGACAAATTTCGGTATTCTAAATACTTACAAAAAATTCATTCAAATCTAAATATTCTTTCCAATTTTCAGAAATCCTTTTTTAATTATTTTCTAGTTTTATACTCTCTGAAATAATGCTCAATTCCTCTGAATCGCTATAAATGCTGTTTAATTTCTTCTTTCTTTCTGATTTAATTGTGAAGAAAGTCGAGATTAGTCTGAAGATTAAAAAAAATCTAGGGAAACTGAAGATTTATATCTTTCGCACCTGGCAGCACTAATTACAGGAATAGTATTCTAAAATTTTTGGTAATTTATGTTAAGTCTTTTTTTGTTTGTTTTTTTTTCTAATTTTTTGTCGCTATCTTAGTCTAGCAAAAAATGTCAGGATAAGAAAGAAAAGGATAAAACATAAATTACCAAGAACTTTAAAATACTTCAAAAACTACAGGGAAAAATGGAAAGATGGATGTGTAAATAAATGTATTAATGGGTAATCCCGTTTTCTTCGTTCCGGCTGCACAAGATTGGATTAAAGTTTAGATATTTATATCATGTATTCAATATCAGCTTTTACTGTGAATTTAATCTGAGTATACAATCTTTGTATTTTAAAGAGTTTGAACTAGTCTCATCATGTTTTAGATCTTTCACTGCCAAAAGAGATTCTAAGCAGAGCATTAAGATTAAAATTGTTTTAAATATCCGATCTTGTGGAGAATGTTGCGAATTTTCAACGCTTGGAGTCGTATTCCTATTTAAGGGTGTTTGATCAAAATACTAACTTCAAAATTCGATTTCTTCATTTTATTAAACAAATATTAGAATTAGATACGTTTTCGCTCTATAGACGCACTCTTTTCCAAAATAAATTAAGCAAAATATATTTAATTTCAGTACTTTTTTCGTAAAATGAAGAGATTGAATTTTGAAATTAGAATTTAAAGTCAAAAGGCCTACTTAAGTCTGACGCCTCATGTAGAAATGAATGTTATGTTATATAATAAAAGTAATATAAAATATAACAACACAGAACGACGTATATGTGGATACTTGTTAAAATTAATAGTTAAGTAACTTATTCTTCGCATTTCATCTAGAAGATGAAGTGATAGTTAGATAAAAAGTATTTATTAACGTACTAAGTATGTATTAGGTCTCTATTTAGTTATTATCTCGAGTCGCATAGTGTAAGTAAGCAGAAAAGAAAGATGAAAAAGCGGAAGTAAAAGTTTCTATTCCAATATGAAAGAAAACGTGTTTCATTCATGTGTACATTTCTTTCTAACGATAATTTTCAAATTATTGCAAATTAATTTCGCCACCCCTTTTCTCCCTGTTCCAACATCTTTTAAAACTGAAATCCCACAAAATAACAATTAAAAAAGAAGTTTGACTTTTTTTTTTGACACTTCATCTCAGTATTTAACATTTAAATACTCATAATTTTATCAACAAAATGTATCAATTATTGAACTAATCATTTATTTTAATTTTTTATTATTTTAAATTTTCCCGCCTTAATATTTGAAAAGGTAGCAAGTGTTTGCGGGAAAATTTGAATTACAATTGTTTAATTTATATATCAATAGAAAAATATTCATTTGAACGGTATTTTTTATATTCTCATTTTATTGTACCAAAGATATCTTTGATTGTACTTATAAAAATTACAATTGTGATAAAGAAAACCGTTTCGCGATTGGCCAGGTTTGAGGTTTTCGTGGTCAATAGGTTTGTGGGATCATATGGTTACGTGTGTGAGGGGCATGTGGTACATGAGTGTGTGGATGACTTACGTGAGTTAGTAAACTAGTGGTGTACGTGACTACGTGACACTGTGTCCTGTGACAGTGTCAGTATGTTTGAGTGTGGGGATTAGACCTCTTCCGCTCTTCGTCTGCCTTCGAGCTTCGACCCCCTCACTCCCTCTTGTCACAAACCTATCATCACACGCATGGTGGATCGTGGATGTGGATTGTGGTGGATTCTCGACTCCAAATATTTCTAATCACGGTCTACAATATGATCTAAGTGTTCGCTAGCTGTGAATCGCCACGAATTTTCCAGGGGTGTCTACTGTCTACAATCTCATGTGGACGGTCGTTTATACAAGGAAGACGAGACCAATCCACAGCACGAAGAGGTCAGAACAAGTCTACAAACGCCAAAACGGTAAATATCAAATATAAACTTTAATAGTTTAATATTGCCAAATTCTTTTTTGAAAAATCTCGTGTGATTCCAAACTGAACCTATTGAATATACTAACTTTTAAATATGTACGTTCTCCAAACTGAAAAGGCTGAAAAGGCTAGTCTGAAAATCTCACAAGGCCTTTAGTTTGTTTTTTTTTTGTTTACGACGCTATACAACTCGAAAGGCTCTTTTAAAGAAAAAGTCAGACCTCGGAATTCAATTAATTTGTTTTATTTATTCACCCAAGAAAACTTGAATCGGCTAAGCTTCATTGTTCTGTTTTTGTTATTTGATTCTATATATTCTGTTTACCGTACACCACCCCCTCCTGAAATTTCCCTTCAAGAAACGAATCGTGAAACGCAACGAAAATTTCGTCTCATTCTGCTTCTAAATTACATCTTTTGCAACTTTATTTAGTATTTTTTTTTAGCTCACTGTATTTTGGGGCTAAATTCGCGACTTTTTACCCGCGAGTTGAGAAGGAGCGCGTTCAGAATATAGTAAATGTATACATATACATATATGCAATAATAATTTGCCGATCATTGATGCCATTGCACCGAACCACCTCCAAACCGTCAGGATGGATTATAGCAGGAGAGGGAGAGTTATAAATATACACACGCACTATGGGGTAAACAAACTTGACCTCATCGGAATTCTTATCAACGCTCAAGTATTTTGAGGTTATACTTTAAGACGCAGAGAACAGCAGAGAAGACTTGAAATATGATATACTTTTGCACATTTTAATTAATTTATTTCCAAGGCGTTTTTTCAGAATTGCACTGTTAAGTAATAGAACAATTTTTGTGTTTGCAGTGCTCTGAGTTTTACTGCAACTGTAAAAAATTTTAAATATTCTTGACGTCTTTAAGGTCTTTAAATTCTGGCATGTTTACATCTTCTAAGATATCAGAGTATGATATTATTAACAAGGAAATCAATACTTTTGTGAATGTTATTGTTGATATAGATATGAATGTAATTTGCTATGAGAACGAAACTCGTTTTCTGCTTTTTCCAAAGTTTTTCTGTAATCTCAAGTGTAATTCAGATATGTTTATATCAGGCATATTTCAATAAATCAGAGTATGTATATTATTAACGTGAAAATCAATACTTGTGTGGATATTATTGTTGATTTGGATGTGAAACAAAACTCGCTCAAGTGATTGAAATTCCCGAAATTATAAGATTAACGAAATACAAATTTCCTGAAATTTAAAAATGATTGAAAATGAGTGTGTCGACAATATTTTTTAACGAATATCGAAAAATAATGTATTTGCATACCTATACCTAATTCTATAAATAATTCATTTTATAATTTTCTATTTCCAAAATGAGAAAATTCTCGAATAATT
The DNA here is from genome assembly GCA_900474275.1 of Synergus japonicus. Classification (NCBI taxonomy): domain Eukaryota; kingdom Metazoa; phylum Arthropoda; class Insecta; order Hymenoptera; family Cynipidae; genus Synergus; species Synergus japonicus. Next base: position 22,614 of record UCOH01011545.1, on the reverse strand, counting down.
CATAACAATGTAAAAAAAAAAAACTTAAAAAATAGAAAATATAAAGAAATGTATTAGGAAATAAGTGATTTATTTCTGTCTAAGTTTGAAATATTAATGATCTAATGAGATTTTTAAAATTTTATTTTAGAGTAGGATTAGTCTGCGGCGTGGTGATCGGGAGTAAGAAATCAACAATACTGTCCTGGTCAAGAAGTCGTCAATAATGAAGTGGTCCCCAGGAGCTCTTTTCTGCGAGCAAGTCGGTGAGCTGACTCGCGTCTTCTCACAATGGAACGAGTGCGAACAAACAGTCGTTCTATATGCTCTTCTTCGTCGAATACCAGCTGTTCAAGCCAGATTTCTTGCACATGCAGTACAGCACTCATTACACTCAGTTACCGAACTTGATTCACAGGAATTAAATGCAAATAATCCAGGTAATAATTTCGTTTATATTTATATTAGTTATTCACTCTATTTAGGGTGATGGTTGCTGAACCGGATATTTTTACACCTTTCTCTAATTTTACGAACTTTTCTAATTATTCCTTTAAATTATCTAGCTTTTGTAAATTCGCTGCTCTCGGAGTCTACGGAAGTTGCTATCAATCAACTGCTGTCACATCTTCCTCTTCTGAGACCTGGAAATGTAGAGTGCAAACAGTGCTACTTGGTCGCTATTCCTGAGCTGGTGAGTCACTGTGTTACTACCGGACAGTTTACAGAACAAACGCAACAACTTCTCAGCTATACACTCATTCATCCTGCTATCACAAGCAATGATAGGCGATCTCTGACACAGTGGCTCAGACACCTCGAGGAGAGAATTAGCAGTACACCACCTGCTCAAAACCTCGAGGAATACTCGAATACTCCACCAAGGTAGATAATTTGCGTTTTATCTGTATACTTCTTATATATCTAATTGAGCTACCGGATAGTATAACAACACATAAAACTTTCTAAATCTTTTACTTTGGCCGTTGAACTAATTGAAGTTTTTTATTTTCTTATTTAAAGCCGATGGGACGCGGGGTGGCAGAGGAATATCAAGCAGCAGAATGAGCAGACAAATCTTTTCAATTCACAACCTGTGACAACCTTCAGCACTCAACTTCTGCCTCCAGTAACCCGTCAACGTCGATCAAATAGTTTGACACCTCCCTTCGTTCCTGCACATCATCTGGAAGTCATTGATCGGACTAATAATGCTAACAATTCTACCAGACATAAGACCAGAAGTTTTAGCGTTTCAGGAGATCACACAACCAGTGAGTTTACTTTTACATATTTGATATTGAATGTGACTTAATTTGGCTTATTTTTAACATAGTGTTTACCAGACTCTTGTAGAAAAAAGCAAGAATCTTTTGGACTATTTTTTAACTTTTAAAATGATTATCAAATAATAATTGGGAATTTGAAATCAAAGGCAGTGTAGACACCATGGTTACTAAATTTCCAGGTGAAACTTAATTTTTTAATTATATTTCAATTACAGCTGGCTTAATTGGTTTGGGTCCGATGAGTCCACAAAGTTCTTGCACGAGTAGTGGAAGCGAAGGACGTTTGGACGAAGCTTCTACGCGTCCATTAGCAAGTGGAATGAGAGGTTTGTTTAAAATATTTTTAAATTTCTTGAAATTCAGTTAAGTTACTTATAATGTCTTGATGTAATTTAGTTTAAAACTATTTTTTAATGCAGATTTTTTAAATCTTAATTTTTTTTGTAGATGTTCCTGTGTGGTTGAAAACACTCCGACTCCATAAGTATAGTTATTTATTTGCCACTCTGAGCTACGACGAGATGCTTAAACTGACCGAGGAACAATTAGCGGAACAAGGTGTAACAAAAGGAGCGAGACACAAGCTGGCGCTTTCCATCGCTAAATTACAACAGAGATATACGACCCTTCTAAATTTGGAAAAATATCTTCTACAATCGACGCGTGATGACAGTCAGCCAGTTTTATTCGGCCAGGGTACATCTCTTTTGGCTAATACTCTAGACGAATTGAAGGTCATCTTGACAACACCCTTGAAACCTAGTCAGGAAAATGATCTTCAAGACATTCCTTCACAGTTCACTAAGGTCCTGGGCAAATGTAAGTCTCAAGGAATATTTTGATATATCAGTGAATTTTTCCTTGCGTACCTTGAAATTAAGATTTTTCTTTAAGTTTATTTAAAAAATATTTGCTTAAATAAAAGTAAACTATATTCTTTTACAAGTTTATATTTTTCTACTATTTAAAAGAGAAATACCCATTTCGGGTTTTGGTATTAAGCTGACGGTCAACAACAATTTTTCAAAATTACAGTAACTCAAGTTCATTAAACTACAAATTTTTTTTGTATTTACAGTATGCAGCAGACTTGCATTGGACAGTGTTGACGACGGTATTCTCTGCTCGTGCATAAACATCCTGGAAAAAGTCTTACAACACGACTGCTTTACACCGAATCAGAAGGAGAAGGTCCAACAGTGGCGAAACAGGCTCGGCAATCCTAGACCAACATCAAAGTATGAACTATTTTCCCACAAAACGTATAACAGATAAACACACATAGAATATACACATACAGTTTGAAAATAACAGTTTTGCAGCTTAAAAAGTTTAAATTATAAATTTTTAATCTTTGAATTCTTAGGTATTATATTTGTAAATAAACTAAAAATAAAATCCCACATTGAAATTTATTTTCAGATGGCAACACAACTATCCTTACAATAATAGGAGATATTGCTGCACCCAACAACAGAACCATCACAATAGGAAACCGAGTTTGAATTCAAATCATGGGACAAGTGGAAAATTACACAATTCATTCCTAACCATCCCGCACAGGAATAGCATATCCACTCCTTATTTGCAGAGTAACCAAAGTCATAACGTCACTCAGAGTAGCTTAAGAGCAATCCACACAACAGAAAAACGACCGAGTTTACAGGAGAACAGTTTGGAGGTAAGAGATGTTACTATTACTCGAATTGGGATCTGAAATCTTGTTTCAGTGGCAGCTTCAGATTCCTTTAAAATCGTTAATACTTCAAAAATCCTCTTGGAATCTATTGAAATTCCTTGAAATATTTTTAAAATCACTTATTATCCGTTTAAATCCTTTAAAGATCTTTGAAATATTTTAAAATAACTTAAAATCTCTTGAGAAATAACTTTAAAGTCTCTTTAAAATTCCTCAAAGTCACTTGAAATATTTTCAAATTCCTTGAAATTCTGCGATGATTAGTACGAATTTGGGATGATTCTACCAAATTATCCCGTGACAGGGCGCTAGATGCACTGCTTCTGCAATACTCGTCTTATTGAAACGTAAGTGTGGAAAAATAGATGTCAAGAGAGTCTAAATTAGTGCGAAATAATTTTTGCATCGCTCTTCGAAAGTGACATATTTTGTCAACTCTTTACATGTGTGTAACTAATATAAAGGTTTCCAAGCACTTTTTTAATGAAAAATAATATGTGATACCTGTGGGGACAAAAAGTTTGCACTTGTATCACAATATACTATTGGTTTACCTAATTTTTAATTTGTAACTAATTTTTTGTGACCCGACTTTCTTACAGCAGTTGCAAAGAACTTTACAACGTACGTACTCTGCGCCAAGAGATCATTTTCTCGGTCAATCGAGCATCACATCGGAGACGACTGAACCCGAAATCAACTCCCGGCTCGAATCTTTGTGCTTACGAATGACTGAACAAGCTATCGGAGGTTTTGGCGAAGCCTAAATCTCCATTATTGTTAAATCGGTATTGCATGCAAACCGTAAATTTTGTTGAATTCGATATTCAAAAACTTATATATTGAGTCCTTAAATCGAATATTTATTTACAATCGACGGACTAAAATGACCACAAGACGTTTATAAAACGTTTCTTTTAAAACGCTGTGTCTAGTTTTGGATACATAGTCGTTTAATTTTTCACTCATGATCATGGATGATTTATTGTGAGCGTATATACCATGTTTTAATGACTCTCAGTAAACAAAATATTTATGAACTGACAGAATTTGGTAAGCCAAATGATACTAGGTATATGGATTCGTTCCTATTTACTGGGTCTACATCTAAAATTATCTTGGACAGAACGATTCCTCTTCGAACGCAGTGCATCACGAATTTTATTTTATTAAATTTAATTTTATTCACAAGTTCAGATATATAATATCTCTTTACTTAATCAATAATCAATCATCAATAATTAAAAAGATGGTGAATAACGGAAAAAATTAATTAATCACAAAATTGCATTTTTATTATTATTTTTATTATTATTATTATTATTATTATTATTATTAAATTAATAATTAAATAAGAATTTATAGTTATTTACAAAACAGGTTTAACCTGTTATGTTAATAAATTCATAGCTTTTCTATTTTTCTATATTAGAATCTTTATTTTTTTAATTTAAAACTATTTTCAGTTAGAAGATATTAAATCTAGAGAATTGTATAATTTGCTCAACTCATTTATTTTATTTTTACATTTACATTTACTTTATATTAAATTATTTTTGTTATTTGTTAGAATTAAAATATTTTTGATTCGTTTTTATATATGAAAAATTAAATTGATCTCTCTTTGTATCTGATTATTGTCAGTATAAATAAAAAGCTACCAGTGACTGCTTAAATTAAATATTTACACTTAATTGATTGATTTGAATAATTCGTCATGTGCTGCGATCAACTGCGAATCGCGATCCGTTAAATATATACATATAAATAAATAATTATATTATACTAGGTTTTTAAAGAAGTGTATAAAATAATGAAAAGAAGGGAAGCTGTGTGACACTTGCAATATTGTTTTTGTGTTATCCATTTCGGGAAATGGAATTCTTCTGATTTTAACAAGCGAACTGAACTGATTTCAAGTCCCTAGTTGCTGTAACAACAAGCTGTATCATCTTTCTCGATAGCAGCTTGAATATCTATGTAATTCTATTTTCTTATAGGCTATATGTAGGAGTAACTTTTTAAAAAAAAGTACACACAGTGTTCAGTAATTTTTGTGGATACTGCCAAATCGTGAGCGGATATCGTTTCTTTTATTTATGCGAGGCAGATGCATCCGCTTTACAGTTGAATCGGATAGTGAGTTACAACTGGCGGAAAATTTATACAGTTTAAAGGCCTTAAACGAACAAGCACGCGAGAGTTTGTAAAACCAAAAAAGAAGAAAAATATATAAAAAATAGAGTCAAAGCACAGCGAGATTAATAAAAAAAAATAGCATAAAACGCGTAGTTACAAGACATCGAGATTCGTGGCTTGAAACCCTAGGGATATGTTTTTACGCACGTCAGATGGTTTTAAAACGGCTTTGCTGCAACAGCCACAATATTTTTACGCATAACGGAAATCTACAGTAATTAATCGTAAAAATAAACAATGAAAGACTGACTATTTCACGCGTTTCGATATTTAAAGAAAAGAAAAAAGAAGGGAGCGAGAGACAAGGCATAAAGTGCTTAAATGTAACATATTATACTTTTTCTACGGAATTTATTTAAATTTACTTAAATTTCTCTTAATTTACATGTAAACCTTTCGAGTTCTTTTGAATTCTCTTCAATTTTTTTGATTGATCTAATTTTTCTTAAATTTTAATAAATTCTTTTAAGTTTATTTAGAATTTCAATCGAAATTTCTTTGAATTACTTTAAATGTTTTCGACCTTTTTTTAAATTCTATCGTAATTTTATATTTACCATTTCTCATTATCTTTATTTTTCTGAATGATCTCGTAATTTTCGTCTCTAACTCCCTTTAGTAAATAGAAACTTTTTTTGTCGATACTCCACGTGCGCGTGAAAGAAGCAATTGGAAGACTGCAGAAGGGAAAAAAAACCTAAAAGAGCCTGTCAGTTGGCGAGAGTTAGCGAGAAGTTATCGAGTAATGCAAGTACTTGTAATATTTAGTATGTAGAATGTACGACGATCATAGCACTATATCGTATCTAGACTATAATCGATGTAAGGCGAGTTGTAAAAGGCGAGATTGTAAGGATTGTATGGTTACATGGTGATCGCCGAATCAAAGTATCCCAGGGGCTACCGATGAAATGAACTTTCTTGCACCAAGTTTAATATGCTAAGTAATCGCCAAAAATAATCATAAAAAATAAAAACTCAAGATCAATTTCGTATAATGTATCTAACATGATCGAAACGATTCCGAATCCTGGAACGTCGCGAATCCCAAGATTGATTATTATCGAAAGCTAGTCAAGCGATACAGTTTTAATGTCTATCAACTATTATATTACCTTTATCGTATCTTAGCTTTTTTTACTTGTATACTTAAGTGTACGATGAAGATTCGCGCACCAATGCAACGCCAAACGGGGAAATGATCCTGGTGTGAAAAAAAAAACACTCTCGAGGAATATGAAAGACTGCTCGTAGGTGAATTTATTCAAATTATTGAAGTTATATTTTAGGTCATTTTTATTCTTTAATTAATTATTGTATTAGCTCCATTCAAAAAGGCAGGACCTAAATAGTAGAGTTGTAAAATATCCAGATAGATCGATTATAAAATTCTTCAAGTTGAACTCTCTCGAAAATTAAATCCAAAAGTCTGAAATATTGAAGTCGGAAGTTTGAGGGGAAATTATTCTTCGAGATTTTGTCTATTTGACGCTAGTTATTATAAAATTTCCGAGCACAAAAAGGAGGACAGAAATTAAATAGTTTTTTAAGGTATTCGATAAGCGACGTTTTCGGAAAAATTGGAAATTTTAGGACTCTGTTAGAAAATCATAAGGGCAAGAATCCTTTCTTTTTATCATGTTGTAAGTTAGGAATATATCACATCGGTGTTCTCGTCTTTTACATTTTTATTATTATTATTATATTAGATTATTAATTATTATTATTGAAATTATTATGTAAAGGTTTAGATCTGATTACTCGGTCTTTCAACGTCTTTTTGTGTGAAATTTTACTCACCGAAATATTTTTTGCATTCATTATTGAACATTCCTTTAAAAATGGACTGACAAGGAAAGAATTATACTGTAATTTTGTAGCGTTTTTATGCATCTTTTGTATTTTTCTTTCATATTTGAAGAGTTCTGAAAATATATATTATTCAGTAGCTCCATTAAATAAATAATTATAAAGGATTAGGCATCGATGAAATATGTTCTTCAAGTATGCATGTATTGCAAGATGTGCAATTTTCGTAGTAATCAATTAATTAAAAATTGGTGAAATTGTATTATACTTATCACTATTGATATGTCTGTGACAAAGCTGAATCGAGACAAAAAATTTGAATACGCTTGTTATAATTACTAAGGCCAGATTCTTTTCGTTGAATCAACTTGGACAAGCATTTTGTGAACTTTTAAGAATTGTAAAAATTGAACAGTTATAACTGTCCATTAAATTTTTTAAAATTATTTTAAAGGCGATGCGAAACTTCGTTTAATGAAGATAATGTGTGATCGAATTACATAGGTGGGAAAGAGAATGAGAGGAAGGTAGTTTGATTAAAAAGATTATGTTTTTTAAGAATCAAACAAACGCGTCACAAACTTTTAAGCCAGGTTACAATGTGAATAACCAGTATTCACGTTTTCTTTTACAATTCGTGATTTTTACCGCAATCTCTTTCATTATGTGTGTAAACTATGCTTTCATAATCAGGTTGCTATCTGGGATATTTAGTCATGTAAGCTTGGAGAACTTGTAAAGATGCAATTTTTGTACTGTTACAAAGTTACATAGACAATGGTACTCTGACATTGTAGCGTGGAAAACATTTTTCAATAAAACATTTTTCATACACCAGAATTTCCAGTTTAATTATATATTTATCATTTTTATTAATTTTTTCCCAAATTTCTGATCGATTCTTTTAAATTCTTTTGAAAATATTGGAATGCCACTGAATTATTTTTAATTTATTGTAATTATTAAAGTTCATAAAATTCAAAAAGAAAATACCGGTCCCATTCAATATTTTTTTATTAATGGGTAAATGAAAAAATTGAACTCAAATTTTCTCGTTTAAAGATGTGCCAGGCTGGGCTGGCAACACTGCTTGTCAGTGCTCCCAACTGACGGAATTTGTATTTTCTACGGAGGTATTTTCCTGCCGCCATCTTTGAAACTTTTGTGCATGCATACGATGCATACAAATACACATATACAAACATATAAAAAGAACCCTGCGCCGGGTTGACTAACCTAATCTGTGTTTTTTACCAGTTGTTTACAAATTTCACACGTTTCTCTACATGTGTATGTCTTTCATTTAAACTTATACAATTTTTAATAAATATTGAGTTTCTTTCTAATTTATGTAAGTTATTTACTTGTAAATTATTTTATTGTTTCTTTGATATTTCTAAAAATATATATGTAATGCATTTATTTTTCAGTCATCATTCTTCACTTTTTCTAAATTCAAATTATGTTTAAAAAAGGACTCACAAAATGTGTAAAACACTGGAATAAATTATAATTAAAATTTGCAGATATATCGCTTAGGGATTGTATTAAAGCAGGAATATTTGTTTTCTACAAAAATGCCTCGTGCTCGAAATACTGTAGAGAAAATGGCACAGTCAACAATAACTGAATATTTTAGTGTACGAAAAACTCGAAAAAGAACAGCCGATAATTTAAAGGATAAAGAAATATCTCAGAGCCCAACTCCGAAGAAAAGTTTAGTTTTGGAATCAGATCTAATTTCGAGAAGAAAGACAAAGATCTCTCAATCTTCCAGTTCATCAAGGTTACTTGTATCAGTGCTAAATAAAAATGATAAATTAAAAGCAGTGAGTAAAAAATTTTCATTGAAGGAGAATAATAATCCTAATATAAAGAATGCATTCAAAAGTGAAAATATTGAATTAAATTCGACGAAAGATGAGGCTATGGAAACAGGTTCTTCTACTACAAATGAAGTGCTTTTGCCTAAAGAAAAACTCTTAGAAGAGAATGATGAATCTTCTTTGAAAGAAGTTAAAACTGAAGTGGCATCGGTGAATAAAAAGATTAAAGTGAATGAACCTTTAATAACAGAAAAGGAGATTCAAAAGGAAACTTCTAAAACGTAAGATAATTAATTTCTAATGTAATCAATTATGTATTTAGATTTTTTAAATTTTAACTTGATCGAGACGGCGAATTTTATTTACATAACATTTTTTTTCAATAGCGTTACAAACTTTTAACTTAATTGCTTCCTCATAGAGGAAGCTTTTTTTAATGGTGACAAAATCCAGTTTCCAAAAAAATTTCAAGGATTTGAGGAAGCAAAGTGCTCATTGAATGAGCACAACAGTTGATACAACTTACAACTATTTTTATTCGATAGTTTACAGATCCATGATGTGCCAGTAAAAAAATTATCCAAATGTGTAAACCCTACAAATAAAGACATTTCAGAAACAATAATTACTCTAGAAGCTCCTCTGCTGAAATCAACAAAATTTCGAACGAAATCCGACCAATCTACAAAATCGTTAATCATAAATACCCAAACAGCAAAATCAGTTTTACCTTTGCCCAGTCACTACAAATTTCTGGGAAAAATCTTCACATGCATCGATAGGGTAAGAATTCTGTAAGCAATTATACTTATTATTAGTAATTTCAAAAAATTAATTTATAAAAATTTACTTTTTATTTAGGTTGCATTAATGCTTTTCAACCGAGATGAGGACATAACATTCAAAAAACTACAACCTGCTCTACAAAATATGTCAGATCAGGAAGTTACGTTGGATCATTTAGCACAAATCAAAACGATCTACCCAGAAGCGTTTTCCTATCAGTATAAGTACCTCAGGACTTCTGGGTCAGAGTCAATAGTTTTAACTCCGAACTTTGAGTCTCCGAAAATATCAGATGGAAAGAGTGTTCTTCACAAAAGAAAACTAAAGTTCTATAATACTCTTTTAGGTAAATTAAATGTGCTTTTTTCGCCTTTTAATTCATATATAATATGATTCCCGATTAAATGTTTTTGGAAATATTTGTTTATAGATAGGGTCAAAGATGAGCACGAAAAATTTCTATTTGAATGTAAAAAATCGGAACCCTTGTTATCAAAAGATAAGATCAAATGTTGGCATTCTCAATTTGAAATTGAGAAATGCAAATTTATCGAGAAGACTGAATTGACAACGAGACATATTATTAAACTAACTTCTCCTAAAGAAGTCCTTGGTAAGAATATTCCTATTCTATTCTTTTCTTCAAATTTGTGGTATTTTAATCTTTAATATTTTATATCATGCTTACGATAAATGTCTTTATATTCACATATAACATATTTATATTAGTTTCTTCTTAAATTTGTTTAATCTCAAAATAAACTCACAAGCTTTTTATAAAACTCCTTCTACATTAAACGCACTTCTGTTCAAGGAAATTTTTAACTTCTTCCCTAGTTTCATTGCATTCTAAAGCAGTTAATGTCAGTTAGAACAGTTAACTTAGAATGATAACATTCTCATTTAACAATACTAATTATTATATAAAAAAATTTCTTTACAGAAAAAGTAAAGGAGTGTTGTAAAATTGCCACAAATCTGAAAAATTCAACAGGATCTTCTGAAATTATTTCAAAACCGGTGAGTAGTTTCCTTAAAATTGTAATAATTTTTGGATTCATTTTTAAAGTGTAACTTATAATTTTTGTGATTATTTTGCAAATTAGAATAAAATAAGATTTAACAAATCCTTTATTAACTCTTTTTTTTAAGACTTTTTGGTGAAACATATTTTTTTACAGATGGAGATGAAACAAAATAAGCAAGCAGAAGATTATTGTAGATTACTCTCTTTAGCAAAACTTCTTCACAATATTTTTTTGTCTGAAAAGAAGAATGTACTGGCTTTAAATGTGGTCGTAGAAAAAGTTCAATATTCTTGTGATGAAAAATTATCTTTGGATGAAATAGAGAAGAAACTTCGATTACTTTGCAAATTAGTCCCACAGTGGATTAATTTATTTAATCTAGGAAAAAGTGATCGTTTAAAAATCGACAAAAAAGTCTCCTTTCAAAAAGTTTCAAAAATATTACAAGCCTTAGTTAGAAGAAACTGAAACTTTTTATCTAAGTCTTGATTAAAGTTAAGTACTTGTGTGTATAATTGAAAATCATAAATACAAATTTAAAATATCTTTATAAGAAATACAAATCCTATTTCTAACTATGTTGAATATCGAAGATAAAGTAATAAATTGAAGTTATAACAATATTATGCATTTATTCCTCTTTTAGAAGCTTAATTAAAAGTATTCATTAAAAAAAATACATACATATAAACACTCACTATAATTTTGCTCGAATTTGAATTGTTGATTACAATTTGAAAGCAGTAAAAAATAGCTTGCCGTACAATCTCAATATTTTATCACATTCCCTTATTTATTTGAATAGTTAAACTATTTTCATAATCATAAACAAATTGTATCCTAGTATTAGATTTTTGTTTCTACATAAAAGAACCGGTATTTAATACGAGGTTTGAAATACAATTAAGCTATAATAAAACATAATATACATGAAACTGAACAAAAATATTATAACAAAAAAATATCTTAAGGAAGCAACAGAAAATCTCATCTTTTAATATATTATTGAGATTAATAAATATGAGCATAATTGAACCAAGCATAATACAAACAAAGATTCATTCATATAGTCTTAAATACTTCTAATAGTGATTCTTCAAGCTCAACCAAGCAAAATTTTAACGAAACATGTTCTTCAAAAAGAAACCTGGAGTTGTTTTGAAATTTTTTCTGTACAACCATTCAGGCAAATTTTAAACGCAAGACATTCTTCTAAAAGCTTACGTACCATTGCACTTCCTTTTTGTTCACGACTTAGGATTTTATATGTAAAACTGTTAATTGACTTAAAAAGCAAAACATTTTCTTGTCTTAAGTATTGAATCCTTTTCTTAATTTCTTCCAGTCTGTCATCAACTTTTTCTTCGCTGTGGACTGAAGATTCACCAGTTTCAGATTTGCTTTCCTCTGTTGGGTGACTTTGAGAACCTAGAGTTTCAGGAACGTCTTTCTCCTTAGCATCCTTTAATTTCTCTTCTTTCATAAGCGAAGTTCGCTTCCTAGCAAGATTCGAAGCCTGGTCTGCTTCTTTCATAATCTCCTTCAAATTTTCGTCCCCAGGATCCTTATTGCCGTCAGGTTTGCTTTCTAGAGGCAGTTCGATCTTCCCGTCTGAATCCAGCAAATCCTGAATTTTGTCTGAGTGCAACTCGATCTGTATACTTGTTTTCAACTTATCGAAAAAGAAGAAGGAGATATAGTCATTATCAAATTTAAATTCATTTTCCAGTTCATGCCGATAGGGTCTCATTGAACGAAACTGATTCTGGTAGAAACAGGAATTTTTATCGAGATTAGGAAAACGTTCAATCATTTGCTTGTATGTTGTATTTAATTTTGAATTGGTGGTCATGACAAACGGAACACGGATCTTCATCATCATCGTTAAGAGTGTTTCAGCCGACTCAACACTTTCCTCAAAATTATAAGTGATGATGAAGTGCGGGGTTTTAAAAGATGTGCTTTCGACGTAAGACGCATATGGCATTTTGATACTTGTAACGAAGAAGGTCTTCTTTTTCTCAATGCAATATCTGCATGTTTCAACTTCACGTGCAATTCTTTTGTCAAGCTGCTCCAACTCTAATCCGACGGCGATGACCTCGAGATTTTTCAGGTTGCGAACCAAATGCAGGAGCACTTCATAAATCGCGAAATCTCTTCTTCTTGAATGTTGAGCACCTGTAAATAGAAGATAAAAGCACAGCTTTTTATTATTCACGATTCATGGTACGTTTATTCAATTGCTTCATAAAAGAAATTAACTCTATTTAAACAATGAGGAAATATACTTCTAAAAAATATTATACAAACCTATGATATGGATAACCAACCCGGATTGGCCTTCAAGCCCCAATTCTTTGATCACGTGCATCACCGTTAGTGAGTTGGTATAAAGTTTCGAGCATATTTTTGACAGTTGCGTCTCATTCAACGTGTTCATAAGCCGAGATTTTTCTGTCTGGCCAAAGTAATCCAGGAATGTTTCCATATCATCTAGCCCGTCTCTGAACGTATTTGGATTGAGACCTAAGAACGGGAAATTTATTGTGTTAGCAAAAATATTGTATCTGTCATCAACCATAGAGCGCCAATCCAGATGAAAGCAAAGGTCGAAATTTTTGCAGATCATAGACCCTTTGTGATCATCTACGACGTCAAATTCGTGTTCTTTGCAAAAGCAAACTTGGGGGCAGCATTTACAGTTAAGAAGTGAATCCGGGTCAGTTTCAAAGCAGCTAAAACAGAACCTCGGATATAAAAACATTTGTTTTTCATCATCATATAATTGTCGATTCAATTCCTTCTCCACAGTTGCTATTAAACTATATTTCATCTGGAGATGTTCATTTGATGTGTCACGTTTCATGAAATCAAACAAATTTTTGGATTTTTGGAGTTCTAATAAATTCTGAATTACTTGACACAAATCTTGATGTTTCTTCGCGTGCTTTTTTTGATGATACTCGCCGCAATAAGATATCATATTGCATTTTTCACACCGGATAAGTTGGTCACCATTCTCCTTGTCCGGACTACACAAATGACAGTAGTTTGGGAAGAAATAACGTGTATGAAACTCAGAATCCTTTAGATCCTCTGGAAAAAAGGTATCAAGATTTTCACAGCCCTCAGCACGAGACATCTTTTCTTCTAGTTTTATCTTTGCAAACTTTGAAATAAACCGTCTACACAAGTTCAGATTACAGATAAGAAAAAGAAAGCTCCAAAAATTCTTATCACTATAAAGGAAGAAACAGGAAGCTGGAAGAAACAAAGCGGAAGTGGTTGCGGCCATTAGAATTTTCATAATTCAAATAACAATTGTAGATGTCACTTTCTATAGGCGGAAAATTCAAAGTTACGCAATTTTGAGGATTACAAAATTTTTTTTTATTTGCTTGTAGAAAATGAATATTATGATATACTTCCATATAAACACTCATTATAATTTTGTTCGAATTAAAATTTTTAATTACAATTTGGAAGCAGTCAAAACTAGCTTGCAGTACAATCTCAATATTTTATCACATTCTCTTATTTATTTGAATAGTTAAACTATTTTCATAATCATAAACAATTTTTATCCTAGTATTTGATTTTTGTTTCTACATAAAAGAACCGGTATTTAATACGAGGTTTGAAATACAATTTAGCTATAAGAAAAAATAACATACATGAAGCTTAACAAAAATATTACAATATTAAAATATAAAATATATTAACAAAATAGTTTTGCAAGCCTAAAATTCTTTTACCACGAAACATACTTCCATATAAACACTCACTATAATTTTGTTTGAATTTAAATTTAAAATTACAATTTGGAAGCAGAAAAATAGCTCGCAGTACAATCTCAATATTTTATCACATTCCCTTATTTATTTGAATAGTTAAACTATTTTCATAATCATAAAAAAATTTTATCCTAGAATTTGATTTTTGTTTCTACATAAAAGAACCGGTATTTAATACAAGGTTTGAAATACAATTAAGCTATATGAAATTCGTACTTGTATATGTTTCCTTCACTTTTTCTTCACAAACATGCAGGCAATCATTTAATCTCATAAGATTTTCTTCAAGAAGCTCAAGTACCATTGGTTCTCTATTTCCGTTAAGATTTAGGATTTCATCTGTCCATTTTTCAATTGACATAAAAAGGTCATCAATTTCTTGTGTTTCTTTTAAAATCTTTTTTTCAATTTTTTCAATCTCAGTTTTTTCCTTGTCTTCGGACGCTCCAGGTTGCTCTGAAGAGTGGACATTTTGCAGTTCCTGAGGTGCTTGTGTTTGGGTGCTAGATGATTCTAAATTTTTAGACTTGTTTTCCTCTTCCCTTGATTTATTAGTTCCATCCTTTTGCTCTTGAACTTCATTTTTAGACTCTTCTTTTTGTACATTTGGAGCAGATTTGTAAGTTTGAGCTTTTGTAGCACCTGTAGCTTCAACCTTAGTTTCTTCCTTGTCTTCGGACGCTCCAGGTTGCTCTGAAGAGTGGACATTTTGCAGTTCCTGAAGTGACTGTGTTTCGGTGCTAGACGATTCATCAGTTTTAGATTTCTTGTTTTCCTTTTTCTTTGATTTATTGGTTCTATACTTTTGCTCTTGAACTTTATTTTTAGACTTTCCTTTTCGTAAATTTGAAGCAGATTTGGAAGTTTGAGCTTTTTTAGCACCTGTAGCTTCAACCTTAGTTTCTTCCTTGTCTTCGGACACTCCAGGTTGCTCTTTATTTTTACTAGAGGGAGCCTTCTGGCCATAGTTGTATTCTAGAAACTTTTCGATGTTTTTGGCTGAGATCGGCGAAATTTTCATAAGTTCCTTCATAACCTTCTCCATGTCATCATCCTTCTTACCAGAATTGCCTTCTAGAGACTGTTCGATGTTCTCGGCTGAAGTGAGTGAATTCTGAGAATCGACTGAGATCAACCAGGTCCGTTCATTTGATCTCAACTTGTCTAAACGGTAGACGACGAAATAATAATTATCAAATTTTAAAGTATCGAACTCAGCATCTCGATAGGGTCTCAGTGATGTAAACAGATTGAACTGATGAAACGTTATGACCTTGAGATTAGGAAAACGTTCATGCATTTTTGTCTTGTGATCATATCCTCTTTCGAATGACGTGCTGGTCACGACAAACGGAACTTGGAACGTTGACAAGATCTTTAAGAAAGATTCATCCCACTTGTGCACTTTACTATCCCCAATATTAAAAGCGATGATTAATTGCGGGGTCTCAAAACCTGGGCTTCCGACATAATCTACATATGGCACTTTGATACTTTCAATGTTGAGGGTTTTTTTTTCCTTAACACATTTTCCACATATTTTAATTTGAAATGTAATTTTGTTATCCTTCTGCTCAATCTCTTTTCCGACAGCGACGACCTTGAGATTTTCCAGTGTTGGAAATAAATGCAGGAGCGATTCATGGAGCGCCAAATGTTCTCTTGCTACAGTTTGAACACCTGTAAAAGAATAAAGCATAGCTTCTTATTATTCAATTGCTCCTAAAAGGAAATGAACTTTATTTAAGGGCGTTAGGCCCAAATCTTAAGCTCAAAATTCAATTTTTCATTTTACTCAACGAAAATTATCGATAAATATTTTTTTTCATACAGAGCGAACAAATATTCAATTTCGATACTTCTTGCGTAAAATGAGGAATTCAAAATCTAACTGCAAAAATGAATATTTTCATTTTTTTTTTTTAAATATTTGAATTAGATGTTTTATCGCTCTGTGTGCATAATTCTAGTTAAAAATTGATTAATACTACGTGGGAAAAAATTCCAAATTTAATATTTGTTGAATAAAATGAAGAAATCGAATTTTTAGTTTGGAACTTGGCTCCAACACCCTTAAATAATGCGGCAAACAACTATATAAATAAAGTAAATCAGACGATTTTGAGTTTCGCATATGGATATATATAGGAAAATCAATTGATCATTAGCTGTAAGCTACACTGAATGTAAGAAATACTGGTGTTTTGCAGTTTTCAATGACCTCTGGCAATGAGAATAAAACTAGTAAGTAAATTAATTAGAAAGGCGTAATAATAAGAATAGTAACAATAACAAAACAAAAGGCGTCTTGAATACCGAAAATATTTATAAGTGCTAGCGTTCCAAAGCTGTTAATACAAAACACCCAAAAGATGTTTGTGTTGGAGTCAAATTCTAATCTAAAAATTCGATTTCTTCATTTTACTCACCAAATATTAAATTTGGAATTTTTTCCTTCTGTAGAATTAATCAATTTTTAACTAGAACTATGCGTACAGACCGAAAAACTATCCAATTCAACTTTTTTTAAAGTAAAATGAAAATATTGAATTTTTAAGTTAAATTTTGAATTCTTCGTTTTATGCAAAAATTACCGAAATGAAATATTTTTTCGTTCTGTACGCAGTATTATATTTGAAGAAAGATTAGTGCTACAGAGCGAAAAAATATTTATCTATAAATTTCGTTGAGTAAAATGGAGAATGGAATTTTGAACTGCACACTTGAGTCCAACAGCTATAACAGAAATAAATAAATTTCTCTATCATATAATCTAATAAAAAATGCTTTGCATGAAATACGTCTAAAGAATATTACTAACCTATGGTGTGGATAATTAACTTGGATTGATTTTCAAGTTTCATGTCTGTGATAATTCTCATCAGCGTCAGTGTGTCGGTGTAACGATTCGTGTATATAATTTTCCAAAATACTTCCTGGAAATTGCTCATAAAGATAGTGTTTGGTTTTATAATGAATGGTTTTAAAAAAAATATTTTAATATCTTTAATTGGCGTTTCTGGAGCGATATTTACGAGCGGGAAATTTTCTTCGTTAAAAATAATATCGTATCTTTCATGATACATAGGGGGCAAATAATCCATTTTAAAACCAATATTGTAAAAACCGCAGTCTCTTTTTTTGTGGATCTCTCTAATATCAAATCGATATACATGATCTTCACAAAAGCACACTTGGGGGCAGTATCCACAGTTTGCAAGTTTAATAGGGTCAGTTTCTAAACATTCATAACACATCCTCGGATATAGAAACATTTCTCTTTCATCAGTATATAATTTCCGATTTAATTTTTGCTCTACACTTTTTATTAATGTTTCTTTAATCTCGAGTACGCGAGTTGGTTGTGATCCCTTCAAATTAATAAACAAATTGTTGGCTTTAATCTGTTTTAAGAAATACTGAATCACTCTACACAAATCTTGGTGTTGTTTTTCGTGCTTTTTTTGATGATACTCGCTGCAATAAGATATCATATTGCATTTGTCACATCGAATAACTTCATCAAAATAATAAGTACGGTTTTCTGGATTACACAAGTGGCAACTGTTTGGATAGAAATGAGCAGAAACAGAATCTGTACGTAAACGACGTAAACGACGAATATTCTCACAGTCCTCAGTAAAATTAGACATCTTTTCTACCACTTTTATCCTCTTTGTAAAATTTGAAGTAAACGTCTACACCGGTCAAGCAATTCTTATAAACTTATCAGTTATCACTACAAACAAAGTAGCTGAAGTGGTTGGTACGGCCATGAGAATTTTCGCAATTGAAACAACAGTTGTAGATGTCCCTTCATAAAGGAGGAAAATTCAAATTTCAATATAAGAACTTTGGTAAATGGAAATTATTCATTATTGAATTTATATTTTCCCCTGAAGGATTGATTACTTTTAAAGTACATACATAAATACTACAAAGAATACAAATCCTATTTCTAACTATGCTGAATAAGGATGAAAAAGTAATAGATTGCAGTTAAAATAACATTATCCATTTATTCATTTTTTACAAAATTAAAAATATTCGTTAAAAAAATAGTTTTACAAGCTTAATATTCCTTTACCACAAAACATACTTCCATATAAACACTCACTATAATTTTGTTCGAATTAACATTTTTAATTACAATTTGGAAGCAGTAAAAAATAGCTTGCAGTACAATCTCAATATTTTATCACATTCCCTTATTTATTTGAATAGTTAAACTATTTTCATAATCATAAAAAAATTTTATCCTAGTATTAAATTTTTGTTTCTACATAAAAGAACCGGTATTTAATACGAGGTTTGAAATACAATTAAGCTCTAATAAAAAATAACATACATGAAACTGAACAAATATATTACAACAAAAAAATATCTTAACGAATCAACAGAAAATTTCCTCTTTTAATATATTATTGAGATTAATAAATACGAGCATAATTGAACGAAGCATAATACAAACAAAGATTCATTCATTTAGTCTTGAATACTTCTAATAGTGATTCTTCAAGCTCATCCAAGCAAAGTTTTAACGCAACATGTTCTTCAAGAAGATTAAAGGCCACTGGTATACTACATTTTTTAAATATTGGTAATTCACTTGCATATTGTGAAATTATCATATTAAGTTGTTTATTTTCTTTTTCTAGTTCTTCAAACTTGCTTTTAGTTTTTTTCGGGCTGCCGTCGAGTTCATCTTCTTCGTCGCTGTATTTTGAGGATTCACCAGTTTCAGATTTGCTTTCCTCTGTTGGGTGACTTTGAGAACCTAGAGTTCCAGTAACGTCTTTCTTCTTAGCATCCTTTAATTTTTCTTCTTTATCAAGCGAACTTTGTTCTCCAGCAGGATTCGAAGCCTGCTTTGATTTCTTCGAATACTTTCTCATAAATTTCTTCATACCCTGCTCCTCGCCAGCATCCTTTTTGTCAGAGTTGCCTTCTAGAGACTGTTCGATGTTCTCGGCTAAATTCGGTGAATTCTGCATAGCCTTCTCCTCGCCAGCATCCTTCTTGCCAGAATTGCCTTCTAGAGACTGTTCGATGTTTTCGGCTGAAGTCGGCGAATCCTTAGAAGCGTATGAGGGTAACTTGAATAAAGTGAATGCGCAAATATAATCATTTTCATATTTTAAGTTATTTTCCCGGGCATTTCGATAGGGTCTCAATGAAGCAAAATGATTTAATTCGCAAAACGACATCCTTCTGAGTTTTCCAAAGCGCTTCTTGATTTTTGTGTACTCTTCTTCAGCTCTTAATTCTGTATTGGTGGTCATGACAAACGGAACCTTGAGCTTCACCATAATCTCTGAGAGAGATTCATCCCACTTGTGCACTGCACTATCCCCAAAATTATAAGTGATGATGAGTTGCGGGGTCTCAAAAGCTGGACTTCCGATGTAATCTACATATGGCACTTTGCTACTTTCAACGAAGAGGACCTTGCTTTCCGCAATACATTTATGGCATAAGCTAAGTTGACGTGTAATTTTTACGTCATCCTGATCCAACTCTTCTCCGATGACGATGACCTTGAGAATCGTCAGTTGTGGAAATAAATGCAAGATCAATTCATGGGTCTCGAAAACTTTTCTTCTTGAATTTTGAATACCTATAAATAGAAAATTAAAGCATAGCTTCTTATTATTCACGATTCATGGTACGTTTATTCACTTGCTCCAAAAAGGAAATTAACTTTATTTTAAATAATTAAATAAAAAAGTAAATTAAATTAAACAATAAATAAAGTAAATTAGATGATTTTGCGTTTTGCATGTGGATATATAAGAAAAGAAATTTTGATCAATAGCTGCAAGCAATGAAAGTAAGAAATACTGGTGTTTTGCGGTTTACAATGACCTCTGACAATAAGAATAAAACTAGTAAGTAAATTAATTAGAGAGGCGTAATAATAAGAATAGTAACAATAACAAAACAAAAGGCGTCTTGAATACCGAAAATATTTATAAGTGCTAGCGTTCCAAAGCTGTTAATACAAAACACCCAAAAGATGTTTGTGTTGGAGTCAAATTCTAATCTAAAAATTCGATTTCTTCATTTTACTCACCAAATATTAAATTTGGAATTTTTTCCTTCTGTAGAATTAATCAATTTTTAACTAGAACTATGCGTACAGACCGAAAAACTATCCAATTCAAATTTTTTTAAAGTAAAATGAAAATATTGAATTTTTAAGTTAAATTTTGAATTCTTCGTTTTATGCAAAAATTACCGAAATGAAATATTTTTTCGCTCTGTACACAGTCTTATATTTGTATGAAATACTTCTAAAGAATATTACTAACCTACGATATGAATAACCATTTGGGATTGGACTTCAAGTTCCAATCGTCTGATCACGTTCATCAACGTCAGTATATTGGTGTAAAGTTGCGAGCACATGTATTGCCAATAACTGTTGTCAAAAATATTCATAATCCTTGTTTTTCCCTTTTCAATGTAATCCATGAATATTTCCATATTTTTTAATGGTTCGAAAGTTTCTGGATTGGGAAATAAGATCGGGAAACTATCTGAGCTAATACAATAAACATCATATCTATTATCCACCTCATTTCTGCTTTCCTTAATAAGCTTTGCTTCAATTTGAATTGCGTAATCCAGATTATAGCACATCCGGAATTCAATGCAGGTCATAGTTGCGTGTATCGATTCACCCCAATAATGATTTGTACAAAGGCTCACTTGAGGGCAAGATTTACACATTTTAAGTGAATCCGGCTCAGTTTCCAAACAGACATTACAAAACTTCGGATATAGGAACATTTGTTGTTCATCTTCATATAATTTTCGTTTCAATTCCTTTTCCACATCTGATATTAACTTAAATGTCGCGTTGAATCGTTTATCTGGTTCCTCTGCTAAATCTCTCAAGTATCCAAACAAATTTGTGGTTCCTTTGGATTTTAATAATTTCTGGACCACTTCACACAAATCTTGGTGTTCTCTCTTGTGTATTGTTTTATGCGCTTCGCCACAATAAGATATCATATTGCATTTGTCACATAAAATAAGGTTATCACGAGTATTATCTAAATAACTATCACTCGACGGAGGACACAAGTGGCAGGCATTTGGGTAGAAATTACGCGAATTAAACACAAAAGAGTTCAGGTTCTCTGGTATAAAGCCTTCAAGCTTCGCACAGCGATCAGGAAGAGTTGACATTTTTATATTTTCACTCGAGAGAATATGTTTTCTACAAGTTTTATCCTCTTTGCAAACTTTGAAATAAACGTCTACACAATTTCAGATTACAGGCAAGAAAAAGTAAAACAGTCCACTGTCCAGAATTTCTTATCATCACTTATAAACAGGGTTCGGAAGTGACGCGTTACTCGAAGTTTTTTACGTATTATCAGGGTTGTGCAGTGTCGCGTCACTCGAAGTTTTTTACGTATTATATGTACATGGTTTTCTAATTATGGTAAATTACGTATTTTACGTAGAAAACCCCCCACTCCATTTGAATTTGGTGTTTTCGACGTAAAATATATACCTAGTAAATTAATGTAAAAAAAACCATTTAATTAACCTAAGATATTTTACTTACTAAACCCTGCTTATAAAGGAAGAAACAAAGCGGAAGCACTAATCTCTATAATAACTGGATAGCGCTTGGTACACAATTTGTGTAACTTATAGAACGCCATTTTGTTTTGGAAATTTGTGCACTTCGGGAAACTTCGTGGCTTGTTTCGGCAACATTCGGTTCTTCGCGCTAAAATTTAAATTACGAAAGTTACATTGATTCTTGAATATCGAACCGAATGTTGCCGAAACAAGCCACGAAGTTTCCCGAAGTGCACAAATTTCCAAAACAAAATGGCGTTCAGGCGTTCAATTAGTCACGACCACGAAGGAATAATAAGGAGACCCAACTGCCAGTGGAAAGCCTTTCGAAACTGGAAACAAAAACTAGATCATAAGTCTTTAAGAAGAACTTTTTTTGAGTGCGCATGTGCGCAGTTGTCCTCTTCCTACTCGTGGGAAAGTGTGCGAGTGAGAAAGTTTTTAAAATTGACATTAAATAGAGAGGTTATGTTCTTTGTTGATTGTTATATGAACGATACTCCAAATAAATTATATAAACAATATTTTCAGTATTTGTTTGAAAAATGTGTGAACAAATTTTGAGAAGGAAAAGTATGGGTAAGTACACCTTAAATTCGTAAC